>SDVV010015900.1:0-14401 GCA_016164225.1 Gammarus roeselii | reverse complement strand
GGTATAAAAGAGGCCAGCGGATCGTGGTATGAAAGAGGCCAGCGGATCGTGGTATAAAAGAGGCTAGCGGATCGTGGCATAAAAGAGACCAGCGGATCGTGGTCATTAGAGGCCAGCGGATCGTGGTGTAAAAGAGACCAGCGGATCGTGGTGTAAAAGAGACCAGCGGATCGTGGTGTAAAAGAGACCAGAGGATCGTGGTGTAAAAGAGACCAGCGGATCGTGGTCATTAGAGGCCAGTGGATCGTGGTATAAAAGAGGCCAGCGGATCGTGGTATAAAAGAGGCCAGCTGATCGTGGTCATTAGATACCAGCGGATCGTGGTCATTAGAGGCCAGCGGATCATGGTATAAAAGAGGCCAGCGGATCGTGGTATAAAAGAGGCCAGCTGATCGTGGTCATTAGAGGCCAGCGAATCGTGGTCATTAGAGACCAGCAGATCGTGGTATAAAAGAGGCCAGCGGATCATGGTATAACAGAGGCCAGCGGATCGTGGTATAAAAGAGGCCAGCGGATCTTGGTATGAACGAGGCCAGCAGATCGTGGTATAAAAGAGGCCAGCGGATCGTGGTATGAAAGAGGCCAGCGGATCGTGATATAAAAGAGGCCAGCGGATCGTGGCATAAAAGAGACCAGCGGATCGCGGCATAAAAAAAACAGTGGATTGTGGTATATAAGAGGCCAACGGATCGTGGTCCAAGGTATTGCTATATTCGTAATGGGTTCAATTTTACGCTCATCAATCACGTTGCTTCTTTTCAATCCATTTGAAGATACTTTGAGGTTCCCATCAGCCTAGGAACCCCAAATTCTTCCACCACTCTTAAAACATTGACAATCAACATACTGAATTCACATTGACAATCAACCTATCTAAATGATCCTTGAAGTCACTGTTGATTTACATACGAATGGCATACGAAGTACTTTTACGGTGTTAGTTGCACATTTTGTTCGCGTGTTACACAATTACTGTGAATCTCTAAACGATTCAAGAGAATAGCGGTTGGGGGCAGAACGGCCTCGATAATGTTCCTGCTGTTAACGAAATAGTTTCAGTGGCAGAGGTTAGGGGCATTGTCAAAGACCTCAAAAATAACAAAGCTGGTGGAAATGACGTCATACCGAGTGAAGAGTTCAAGAATGCTTCCCACAGACTGACTGCAGTGCTTGCTCTCTTCCTTTCGGGCTGCACTCATGTCAAGGAGCTACCAAGAGAGGTTATGCATGTAACTGTGATTCCTCTTCTAGAATGTAAAACAAAGAACCCTTCTGATATAAATAATTATCGCCTCATTGCTATTGCCACCTCAATTTCCAAGGTTCTTGAGCAGGTTATTTTTGCAAGATTGCAAACATTTCTGTCTACCGCAAACAGTCAGTTCGGATTCAAAGAGGGCCATGGAACTGTAATGGCGATATTCGCATTGAAACAAACTGTTGAGTATTACAGATGTAGAGACTCGCCTGTTTTTCTGTGTTTCTTAGACGCGAAGAAAGCTTTTGATAGAGTGAACCATTGGACTTCGTTCAGAAAGTTAATTGAGAGAGGAGCCCCTCTTCATATTGTGTACTTGCTTGTATTTTGGTCCAGGGAACAGGAATTCTTAGTGCGATGGGGTAGTTCAAAATCGGCCACTTATCATTGTAGAAACTGAATTAGGCAGGGGGGTCAGCTATCGCCATTGTTGTATAACGTGTACACTGATGAGTTGAATTACCTTCTAAGTAGAAAAATCCAAGGGTGTCATATCGCCAACTGCTGTGTTGACAATCTTAGTTATTCAGATGATATGGTGTTGTTAGCACCGACTCTCTCAGCATTGCAAAAGCTTCTTGATTTCTGTAATAATTTTGCTAAACCTCATGATATTGTATATAACACTGCAAAAACTGTATGTATGCTAGTTGAACCGAAAGGCCCTAGTTACTACCTATCGGATGAGATAAAGCTAGGCCGTGTTGCACAGTATTGTGTCGATGAATTTCAATATCTAGGGCACATCATCACAGCAGATTGCACTGATGACAAGGATGTTGCAAAGCAAACAAGGCGGCAAATGAAGTTGGTAACATGCTGATACGAAAATTCTCGTTTGCACTATGGGAAGCTAAAATTCAGCTCTTCAAATCATATTGTGTTCCGATTTATTGTAATGCACTGTGAAGAAAATACTTTCAATATAGCGTGAGGAAATTGACGGAGTTATAATGACACATTTAGACGGCTGCTGCAGGTCCCATGTTCGATGTCAGCGAGCAGGGTTTGTTTCTGAAAACCAATCAAGGTACTGTTCCGTAATATATAGCCTTATGACTCGAGTTATGAACTCCCAAATGAAATCCTCGTTGCAATCTGTTCTGGTGATGCGCTCGCTTCCTCGTCATTGTTAAGGCGATGGAAAGAATTACTATACACATAGGCAGGATAGAGTCCTATGCCGTAACTCATTCCTAGTTGTGTGCGGTAATTTTATAACTTTGTTCTCACTGTAACCCTAAAATAAGATGTCTCAATTGTAGCACTATGCCCATGTTGGTTGTTAATAAAGCTTTTATCATTATTATTATATTATTACTTTTGTTGAGCCTTATGCTAACAGATGAGTTATCCATGCAAAAAGCAATAGTTTTTTTTTGAAATTGTATCAAAGAATCTCTTAATTTCTTGGGTAACCATAATAAAAATTTGAAATCACCCAGTTACGTCCCAATTCATGGTCCAAGTCGTGCATTCTAACTACAAAGTAAAAGTAAACATTGCTGACCTACCTCTATATTCCGACCTTTCATTGAATGACAACTAATATCATTTAAACATGATAAGACAATACGGTGCATTTCCACAGTAGCTCTGACGCGAGCATTTATGAGCTTCCCCTGAATCCCAGTAGGGCGCAATAGGCAAACCAGATGTCACGGCGCGTTCTTCTCTAAAAAAATTAATGTATTCATGTTATATTCTTGTCATGGCAGTTTCATGTAACTTTTTCCGGCAACATTTTTTATCTTCGAAAGGAATATTTGGTGGTGGAATATTTGGCGTTATTGCATTTACACGAATATTGTACATCTAATGAGCCTAAACGCCATTTTTCAACCCCCATTTGTTTTTACAAACGAGTTTGATTATTGGGTTGCCAGAGTTTGCCGGATGCACTATTAAGTTACGCATTGTCAATACAGGATCAGATTTCTGCCAGGGTGTTAACCTGAGGGCCAAGGAATGGGGATGCCTGCCAGGATGTTTGTATGGGTGTCTGGACTTCTGCCAAGGGGGTGTTTGGATTTCTGGCAGGGTGTTTGTCTTTGAGTATGGATTTCTGACATGATGTTTACCTGGGTGCCTGGGTGTTTGGATTTCAGGCAGGGTGTTTGCCTTTGAGTATGGATTTCTGACATGGTGTTTACCTGGGTGCCTGGGTGTTTGGATTTCAGGCAGGGTGTTTGAATGAATGTTTTGATTTCTGCCAGGGTATTTGGACAAAATAATTCAAAAAGCGTACCTAGCTAGGTACTGCATTCTCTTCATTTTGTCATTCTCTACCTCTCTCACATTAAGGGAGGTCGTATTTTCGTTAAGGTCGCAGTAGGGGATCAGATTCCAGTGAGGGTGATTAAGATGGTTCGTAATTTTGTAAACGAGCGGTTGGTCGGGCTTCGGACAGGAGTAAATATCCAATTTGTACTTAACACCTCCAAATCTAATTTTACTGGAGTTTTTCAATTGGATGCGGAATTATTCTCCTTATTTAAAGGCTATCGTGGTCGGTAATTGTGTCTCCCTTTGTTATTGCACTTCAGTCGTAACGATGTTATAACCTCTGCCGAAGCTAGTGTAAAATTAAAAGGCTAGATGTAAGAGCCTTTGTCCTAGCTAGCGTGTAAAAAAATCGGATAAAAAAACACGGGAAACGATCCTTCATTTTATTAACAACCTCTGAAGTTGATAGAAATTCTAAATGCTATCACATCTACAGAGGATTGTTTATTGTTCAGAACTCGACTGCCGTCCGCGCGTGCATGTAGTGTCCCACCTTGCTGGCTTCCCTATCCTTCTTATTGTGCTCAGCTCAAAGTCGCAGTAGCCAGCACCTTCCAACTTGTTAATTTAAAATCTTTGTTGTCATCATGTGAATGTGAAATGAAGTTCTGTCTACAGTAGTACTTCACCGGAACTTCTCATCGACAATTTACTTATCATGAGTTAGAGAGTTTCGCAATGATCAAGAGGCATCTGTCTCCATCAAGGGAGGTGTTCGAAACAGATCCATAATTGCCCAAGTTACTTTCAGAAATGTAAAGTCATCTTTTGTTTTGTACCCTGTTGGTCTTTATTTGTAAGTCATGCCTAGAGCCTCTCTACTCTGGCCCGAGCAGCTGCAACTCATACGACAAATTGTGACCACGGTCTATTCTTTATATTGGAAAGAATAAACCAACAATTGAAGACCCTTGTAATAGCTGTTCACCTTGTGCATTGTTTGAGTAGTTGAGAGGAAATTGCAATCCGTTATCTGATGAAATATATTTAAAAGGAAATTTGACAGCACTCAATTTGTGAAAGGAGAAGACACAGATTGGGGTTCATGGTAGACATCGTCGTGGGACCACCTCACGCAGTTCATCACAGTTCACAGTTCATCACAGTTCACGGTCAGTTAGATTACATCTCGGGAAAAAGTGTACTAGCACAAAAAATATATTAGTGTACATTAATTCTGTCACGTGTTACCCAAGAATGGACCCGTGCTGCAAAAACAGAGGATACTGTTGCCATGCTGATTTGTTCGATGTCTTCAAAACGTTTATTTAGTAGGCAAAATTTTTATCGAGTAGTCAAAAAATATATTGTCGTCAGAACATCTACTGAGAAGGCAATACAAATATTAAGTAGTCAAAAACTATGTTGAGTTGCCAAAAACATCTAGTACGTAGTCAAAACATATATTCAGTAGTCAAAACATTTATTGAGTAGTAGGCGTTCACCTGTCAATCTTTCTTGATAGTTCTTGATATCAAAACTTCGGTATTTCTTTCAGCTCCGAGTATAAAGCTGAACAAATACTTAGCAGCTCTTGGTGTAAAACTAAAGGCCGTTAGATTTTTGTATTTCCTTCGATGGGTACGATACTCAAATCCCTTTCGCCAACAGCTCTGGGCGTGAAGATGCTTGCTCTTTTACCAGCTCTAGGAGTGAAACTGAAAGCTCTTTTACCAGCTCTTGGATTGAAACTGAAAGCTCTTTTTCCAGCTCTAGGAGTGAAACGAAAAGCTCTTTTTCCAGCTCTAGGAGTGAAACTGAAGGCTCTTTTGCCCGCTCTAGGAGTAAAACTGGAAGCTCTTTTTCCAGCTCTTGGATTGAAACTGAAAGCTCTTTTTCCAGTTCTAGGAGTGAAACTGAAGGCTCTTTTTCCAGCTCTAGGAGTGAAACTGAAGGCTCTTTTTCCAGCTCTAGGAGTGAAACTGAAGGCTCTTTTGCCCGCTCTAGGCACAAAACTAAATGCCCTTTTACCAGCCCTTGGAATAAAACTGAATCTCCTTTTCCCAAACCTAGGCACAAAACTGGAAGCTCTTTTTCCAACATTTTGTAGGTCGTAAAGATTTTGTTCACTGAACCTTGGCATGAATGAAGTAGCCTCTTCAACAGTATTTGGGAGGCCACTGAACATGCTAATGTTGGAAATCAGCTGATTACTTAGTGACTTCTTTCCAAATCTTGGCACGAAACTTAACCCTCTTTTTATCTCTTCTGACTGAGTGACGTTTGCCGGTTTGTTTTCACCATCAGTCACGAAGTCGTTTTCAAACTTATCCTTCTTAGGATCCGAACTTGCGTACCTCTTGCCCGCTCTGGGTATGAAATTAATTGCTCTTCTATCATTATCGTCATCGTAAACAGAGTCAGTTTTGTACCTCAGTTTGTTAAACAAGTGGAAAATATATGGAAAAGCTCTCCAACGTTGAGTCAGTCTACTTCCAATCCGATCAGGCTCGCCAGGTCTGGGCATGGAGTCGTGGCGGGCACTCAGGAAAATGCGTTTCTTTTTGCCCATCCTGGGATTGAAACTCTCTGGCAACCTCGAATCCCTTAATTGGATAGAATTGGGATTAAATGCCCCAAATACTGACGGCAAACCGGGATGTTTTTGGCTGAGGAGTAACTCTTTCAGCCAGTACCTTTTGAACGTACCAGGCCCCACATCTGAAGACTCCAAGTACGTCATGTCATTGTCATGATCTCGTCCCTGTGCTCTCGAATGCAAAATTTTATCAGAGTTAGTAAAGTTTAGTCTGTGAAGTTCATCAGCTGGCATTCGAGGAGTGGCATCTTGATCCGGAATTCTTTCGTATTCATCTGCTTCGTTCAAGAGCCCGTACTGGCGAGCGGCATCCAAGGTTTCAAAAAAATGATCGGGTAATTCTAGTGGGTTTTCCGCAGTGTTTTCGTAAGGGGTATCCGGTAAACGTTCATAGATCATTTCGTCTATAGCCGACGGTTCGTGGAAGACTCGACGAGGATAAGAGACCTGCCGTTGATGTTGTTCCAAAGGAGGCGATGATGTGACTTCAGGTGATGGCTGGGTTGGCTGCTCATGCTTGTGTTGGAACATGGCATCTGCGATGAAAATAAACACATAAAGAACAGCATTAAATGGTTATCATCCAATGTTACCTCTCTGCAGATGCTGATGTAGGCTAAATACATTTCATTCCGTATACATGCATAGCGACGGAAAATGATCAAAATTAAGTTTTTTGGAATATTAAATATTCTTTAAAATGTAATCCGTATTTCAATCGAAATCTCCCTAGAGTATTTGAACGATTGCCTTAAAAATGCACAATACACGCTTTATATTCATAAGGAAACAGATTAGTTTTCCGCGGCTGAACAAAATCCCGTGTGCTCTTTGATTGATAATATATATCATTCAAATGACTCTAAGTAAAAATGGTGTACAATCCATTAATGGTTGTGAGCATGTCGAAATAGCATGGCTTGATCAAGGTAAATCATGATTGTGCTCGCTGTGCAGCATGCCAAAATTAATAGTAAAACAGATTTATGTGGTTTTTAGTTAAACAGTATTTGTTTAATTGCAAGGGTGTGATCGCACTCTTACCTTCTTCAAGTGAAGGACTGCCGGGACCGCCAGCAACCGTGAGCTTCAAGGGTGTGATCGTACTCTTACCTTCTTCAAGTGAAGGACTGCCGGGACCGCCACCAACCGTGAGCTGCAAGGGTGTGATCGTACTCTTAGCTTCTTCAAGTGAAGGACTGCCGGGATCGCCACCAACCGTGAACTGCAAGGGTGTGATCGTACTCTTACCTTCTTCAAGTGAAGGACTGCCAGGACCGCCACCAACCGTGAAGGCGTGCCTCTTGACTCGGGTTCTCCAGAGCACCTGCAACAAAATTACGGGACAGACTTCATCATCGGGGAGCTGTTGTCAAGGATACCCATTCCAATATGAGAAGTTGATACAAATTGTAAAGCACGAGAAGCAAACTACCTGAAGGCCGGATAAGAAGTAGCAGCTACGCTGTGATCCACTCCCTAAGGATGCCACCAGGTGGCACCCGCTACCAGGTAGCACCCGCCACCAGGTGGCAATCCGCGTGAAAGACTTACTGATGGATTGCAACGCACTCGCAACAGCTTGAAGAGCCCTTCTAAATCCCCCCGTGCAACCTACAACGCCTACTCACTGACCTTACCTACTGGAAAAAGCTTATTGCTTTCGGAAAACATACCGGGCTGTACAAAGCTGTCTAAGCCCCACACATCTGAGCAATCGAGGTGGTCTCTCCCCCCACAAAGGACAGCGATAACAATACGTCTACGTAGATACGCATTAATACTTTCCGTTCCCGCATGCACCACTTTGCGTATATACCATTGTCAAAACATGTGTTTGATTTGCATCTGACAAGATCAATCTTTCCGCACACAAAGGAGTGCGAACCTACCTGAATCGCTGATGTTCGTCCCATATGGGGGAGCCTATGAGGACTCGCGTTGAGACTCTAGTAGAAATGAGGCTCAAATCAAAACCACTCCCCAATTAAATTCGTCACTTTATCCATATAAGTGAGGAATTCCTAACGAACAAGTGGAAAGACTATGAGACAAAAAATCTACAATGCTGTGAGGCCAGTTCACCGAATTGGGCAGTTGATCTTTAATTGATTTTTGCACGCGATTGCCAATATATTGATGTTCAGTTTCTTTTCAGTTCTTCGTTATTGTAAAATTGGGCATTTAACTTCATTGTATCCTAATTGAGATGGCAATAAATGACAGGGAATAACACTAACAAGAAAAAGTCAATTGATGCGCCTAACACAATTGAAATCTTGCAATTAACGGGTACGAATAGGCCTGCCAGTTATCAACAGGAGTATGATTAGTACTGCTTCTACCAATTTAGGCCATTAGTACTGTGGTACCAATTACTGCTATTGGTACCAAGATTACCAGTTAGTGGCATCAGTGCCAATTACAAGCAATGAGTAGAATTGCGGCATCACTCGATGTCCTTTAGTTATATGTAGCTCGCAGAACAATAGCTACAATATTGTATAATGGTATTCATTATACCTCATAACTACATATATTCACCCACCCACAACTAGATTTGTGGGTGGGTGATTCTCAGTATTACTTTTTTTCATTTATCCAGGCCACCGATCGACACGTAGACCTTTAGAGAAAGACCTACCTGTATAAATGCGTTCGAGAGGACGTCTCACGGACATGACCAGCCGCTGAGGGGGGTAAAATATAGCTTCGTAGTTGTGATCAAACAAAAATAATGGCAGTAGGTGCATATTTGCATGGCAATTCTGTATCATGATACGAGGCAATTTGTTACCACCATGGACCGCTGGTGCAGGCTGAATGACGTCATCTAAAACGCATTTATATGTGCATTTGCGATGTCGTTACAAGCCATTGCCAGCTGCTTCAGGAGGTGTGGAATTGGTTCGTATTCTTGATGCAGAGACAGATAACGTGTTACAGAACATGCACCAGCAGACAGAGGGAGTATAAAAGCTGCCGATATCTCAATAGATAGTTGATCTCTAACGCATCTATACTTGATCTGTTTTCTTGAGTGATTTCGGTTTCCCGCGTAAGATGGACTCACTTTAACCACAGCAGCTTCGTGTCCCCCTCTCTTGCTCTTCCCAAGCCGTGGGCCCCACCAGAGTCCCGACTCTTTGCAAGGTTTCTTACTCTTGACCAACGCATCCTCTTCCAAGACAGTCTCGTCTCCTTGACCTGAGTCCCTTCCGATGGAGGTGTCTTCTTCCAGAACACTTCTTCCACCGGTTGCTAAATTTTGTGTGTCTGTTAACATCGTGTCTTCGAGATCCTTCTCATGCTGATGTTTTGTGTCCCCAATATAATCTGCGAGATCTTGAAAATCATGAACGGAATCACCAGAATTTTGAATCATTTGACTGCTCTGATCAGTGAATAACTCACTCAGCAAGCGTTTGAAGGCATCAAATGCATTGGTCGGCATGGGACGGTTCCCTAGCGTGCCTAGACTTTCATGAGGAGAATTCCTGACATTTTCGTGAATTTCTCCATAATGGACGTTTTTTGAATCAGCTACAGATTCGAATTTGTTGCCGAGTTTGATTTTCAGGAGGTGACTAAAATCTGAAAGATTACGTCCATTTTTGTTTGATTCAGGATCATCATTGCTAACGACATTGATGTCTTGAGCCGCTCCTCGAAACGGACCAGGTTTAATAAAAATTTCACGAAACATTTCCGGCTTGTAATCATTCCCACTAAGATCATTTTCAAGGACATTACTGACCTTGTACTGCAACGGATACCCGGTTTTAAAGTGAGGTGACTTCGATGTTCGAACTGAGTTTGCATTAGCAAATTTAGAATTATGCTCAGTTCTCTTGTCCAGATCTAAAGCATTTGAAGGTGGATTTTGAGGAAACGTCTCCTCTCGGCCATTCGTGTCTTGTTCTTGTATATGTTTTTCATCAAGCTGCATATTTTTTATGGGTAAGTCGGCTGACATAAACGTCTTCATGGATGGAATAATTATAAATTTCATTGGAGGTTCGGAGTCATGGTTTCCATTCTCAGCAGGTGCATCATGAACACCGTGTGCTTGAAACTCAATAGGATCCAAATCACTTCGTGGATTTTTTCTTTGGACAAATTCATTTAGCTTTAAAGAATCTGTTTGAGCTGAAGAGCTATCACGATCATCATAAAAAAGTCTATCAAAAGCAGATGTCTCATAAGGCTGTTGAATTTTTGGAAACATGTCTTTATTTGCTGTTTGCGGACCAACCAATGAATGTGTGTCGATAACTATGATTCTGGCACCATTGGTTAATCCCGGTTCTCCGTCAAGAATCTGAGAAGAATCTTCAGATGACCCACTCCAAACCAGATGGTTGTTGTTGTTGAAATCTTCCATTTTGGAGAATTTTGTCAAGGTTTTTATGAAATCATGTGGAGTTTCTGGTATAATGGCTACTTTTTCATAAGCAAATCGATCATCATTGCCATCAGTGATGGATCGCTTGTGTTTCGATTGGCTATGAACCTTCATTCGGGTGTATCCCAATGAAGATGGTTCCTTGAGAGATCTGTGGTGAATTTTAATATCATCCAATTTAACAGGCTGAACTAATAGCACAGATGAAGAACCTTTAATGGAGTTGTTGCCAAAGTTTCCAGAATCACTACTTCTGTTGTTTAATATTTCTCGTGGGAAGATCGGAAGGTAAATCTTGTTATTCTGATAACGATGATTCTGTACTGATTTTGTGTAGGGAGGATGTGATGTTGTTGCCATTTTTTCAAAGAGCGGCAGAAAGTGTGTTACTTTTTCATGTTTGGAACTACCCATGCCCAAAATCACCTGCAAAAGGATAAGGTTATATTTATTAGAAAGTTCACTCAAAGGTTAAAATGTAAGAGGGTTCAGTGTTCGTTCACAGCATTGACGAACTCTAATGACTGGGCGTTTAGAGCAACCCATATAATAGCCAATGTATGGTAACGAGCAAATATTCGTTTATGGTTAGTCTGTAACCGGAAAAACAAATTCAACTTTCCCCACGTGGAATTTAACATTACATATAAATTTCTTACGGTACTATGTGTGGACAAAGCTTCTTGATGGGTAATATTAATCGAATTTCCGATGAGTTCAAATATAGAACGGAAAATGGACATTGAAGATTTCATTTAGTTTTAAATCATAAACGAAGTTTGGCTCGCTACTGTTCATACACGTGAGTCGTATATTTGAGTTTTTAACCAGTGCCCTAGCTTGGTTTTATTTGAAGTACAATGAGCTCTTTCGGAACAATTCCAGATAACCTTCTGATACACTGTCTTCCCCCTGGGTAACTAGACTCAACCCCAGCTCTTTGGGATGATCAAACCACCCAAGGGATGAAGGAACTATTCTGCCACCAGACAGGGTGCCCCCCACATCTGCCTACGGATGGAGGTGACTTCCCTCCCAGAAAGGGAGCGGAATCACATCAGCTCCAGCAAAGTTTGGCGAGGAAGTTCCCTACCCTAACACGCAATTCCTCCTACCGGCAGGGATACAGACAACGTTCCAGGGACTTTCGACACAATCTTCCCCATCCTAGCAGCCCGTGCCAGTGGATGGGAGTGAGGCCCCGGCACACAGACATGTTGGCTTCAGTGACAGAGAAGCATCACACATAGTTTCTAAAATTGTCTTTGAAACAAATATCCAAGCGTTTTCTTTGAAACGAGTGTAAACGATGGTCAGAATTGCCTTTTTGAATCTCATATTCCTTACATATCTTTGTAAAACCGCCAGTGCAGTCTCCCTTTAAGGGTGGCTGACGTAGATTATAATAAAACATAATTGTATCCCTACTACGGGTAATTTCTTACAAATTTTGGAATGTTGTCTGGTGAATAGAGAAGCAGAATTGTAAAAGAAATATTATTTTGAAAATGAATTGTAGCGCATCCGTAAAAACAATGTAAACAAATGTATTTTAATTTTCGACAGTCAAATTGTTCTACTGTTTATATACTCAGAAAAAATACGAATAACATCAAACATATTACTTTGTATTAAGTATCTAAATGTATTTTTGTCCTGTTGCGTTTCCTCCGAAACAGTTCTTTCGTTTTAACAAATTGAATTTTTAGTTTTTTTCAGTAATAACTAGTCATTAAGTGAACATTCCAAACAAAATATAAAGAAATCATTTTGTACAAAACGGATCATTATAATCTGAACATTAATCATGCTAGAACAATTTTCTAGCAGCTGTCGTGCTCAAGTTTGTCAAAGAATAATTCTGGACAGACTTCTGACCCGCGAGGCCTCAAGTACGCGCGTCTCATCAGCGTTTCGTGTAAACCCAAAATTGACAATGGATTTTTATTCTCGGTTTTTTGCATTGATGCTGAGATGCTATGGTTACTAGCTGACGTCAATCAATAATGAAATTGTGTTTAATGACATGAAAAAATCATGAAAAAATAAGTTCCACAGTAATCAGAAGGGAATGTTGGGATAATTTGGCGAATGTCGAACCATTTAGGAATGTTATTGAGACGAAAGTAACGAAACGGTTGCAACGTTTTGCCGCGTTGCAAACCATTGGTCCGTCGTTATGGCAGAAGACTAGTTTCCCATGAATGATTAATACCAACAGACTCTTGCATGTACAGTAGCGAAAGAAAATTCGTTTACGATTAGAGATTAAGTGAAATCTTCAATGGTCTATTTTCGTTCGGTATTTGAACTCACTGAAAATTTAATCGAAATTATTCATCAAAAAGGAGTGTTCGGATATAATACCGTAAGAAATTTTTCATATAAAATTAAATTCCACGTGGGAAAATTCTAGTTTGTGTTTTCGTTTATAGACTAACCATAAACGAATTTTCTTTCGCTACTGTACAGTAGCGAGAGAAAAAATCGTTCGTGGTTAGTCTTTAATAAAAAAAAATAGACTTTCCCACGTGGAATTCGCTTCATATTGAAATATCTCCGGCAATCTAACTGGTCAAAGCTTCTTGATGGATTACATAAATTAAATTTCCGCTGAGTTCAAATGTCGAGTAGAAAAGATCGTTGAAGATATTTCATTTTGTTTATAATCATAAACAAACTTTCTTTTGCCACTGTACAGTAGCGAAAGAAAACTCGTTTATAGTTAGTCTGTAGCCGCAGAAACAAATTCGACTTTTCCAACATGTATTTTAACTTCATGTAGAAATTTTCTTGTGCGGTATTATACCTGGACAAAGCTCGTTGATGGACCATATCAATAAAAATTGAAAAGAAGTTAAATATCGAGCGTAATATGAAAAAAAATTTTGTGCAGTAGCGATAGAAAGATTGTTTAAGATTGAAGATTAGGAAAAAATTAATTGATCCTTTTCCGTTCGATATTTGAACTCGTCAGAATTCTAATTGATATTGTCCATTGAGAAGTTTTGTCCAGATATAATGCGGTGAGAAATTGCTGTACGAAAGTAAAACCCAAGTGAGAAAAGTAGAGTTTGTTTTTGCGGTTATAGACTAACCATAAACAAGTTTTCTTTCGCTACTGTATATTGGCTTCAAGTTTATAGAACTCAAGACTCAGTTCAACGAAATCATGAACTTAAAGCCTTTGACTGTAGTGTGCATTGGTGTTTCTGGAGAGGTTTTGTCGTCACCAGGCTGCACCAACTGACCGCCGTGCACCAACTGACTGCCGTGCACCAACTGACTGCCGTGTACCAACTGACCGCCGTGCACTAACTGACTGCCGTGTACCAACTGACTGCCGTGCACCAACTGACCGCTGAGCACCAACTGACCGTCGAGCACCAACTGACTGCCGTGCACCAACTGACTGCCGTGCACCAACTGACCGCTGTGCACCAACTGACCGCTGTGCTCCAACTGACCGCCGAGCACCAACTGACCGCCGTGCACCAACTGACTGCCGTGCACCAACTAACCGTCGTGAACCAACTGACCGCCGTGCACCAACTGACTGCCGTCCACCAACTGACTGCCGTGCACCAACTGACTGCCGTGTACCAACTGACTGCCATGCACCAACTGACTGCCGTGTACCAACTGACTGCCATGCACCAACTGACCACCGAGCACCAACTGACCGCCGAGCACCAACTGATCGCCGGGCACCAACTGACCGCCGAGCACCAACTGACCGCCGAGCACCAACTGACCGCCGAGCACCAACTGACCGCCGAGCACCAACTGACCGCCGAGCACCAACTGACCACCGTGCACCAACTGACCGCCGAGCACCAACTGACCGCCGAGCACCAACTCACCGCCGAGCACCAACTCACCGCCGAGCACCAACTCACCGCCGAGCACCAAC
>SDVV010015899.1:0-14401 GCA_016164225.1 Gammarus roeselii | reverse complement strand
TGTATATATGGCCTCTGATAGTAGCTTTTTGAATCATGCGTGACGCGATCGAGGAAGTAATATTGTGTTGATTGACAGTTGCATCAACCGTCAAACACCCATCGAAGAAGGCAGAGGTGGGGTTCATACATCAGTTGGTAGAGCTTGACAACCGCGGATGGAACTTTGTAAAGGTTGTAGTCAAATCTGCAGCCTTCAACTGTAGTATACGTTAATCTTCAAAGATTTGCAGTGATATACAACAATCTACAATTATACACAGTAATGTTCAGTAATCACAGCGATTTAAGGTAATCTGAAATAATCTACAGTAATGGTTAGTAATCTACAGTAATCAACAGTGATCTAAGGTAATCTACAATTATTTACAGAAATGTTTAGTAATATATAGAAATCAACAGTTATCTAAGGTAATCTACAATGAGCTACAGTAATGTTTAGTAATCCATAGAAATCAACAGTTATCTACTGTAATCTACAATAAGCTGCAGTAATGTTTAGTAATCTATAGAAATCAACAGTCATCTAAGGTAATCTACAATAAGCTGCAGTAATGTTTATTGTAACCAACACAGATCTACGGTAATCTACAATAATCTATAGAATTTTCAGTTAGCCATAACAATGCAGTTATCTTTAACAATCATTTACAGTATTTTACAGCAACCGGCAATTATATGCAGTAATCTACAATAATGTATAGTAATCCATAGTAATCTACTGTAATGTATAGTAATCCATAGTAATCTACTGTAATGGATAGTAATCCATAGTAATCTACTGTCATGTATAGTAATCCATAGTAATCTACTGTAATGTATAGTTATCCATAATAATTTACAATAATGTATAGTAACCCATAGTAATCTACTGTAATGTATGGTAATCCATAGTAATCTACTGTAATGGATAGCAATCCATAGTAATCTACTGTAATGTATAGTAGTCCATAGTAATCTACAATAATGTATAGTAATCCATAGTAATCTACTGTAATGTATAGTAATCCATAGTAATCTACTCTCATGTATAGTTATCCATAATAATCTACAATAATGTATAGTAATCCATAGTAATCTACTGTAATGTATAGTAATCCATAGTAATCTACTGTAATGTATAGTAATCCATAGTAATCTACAATAATGTATAGTAATCCATAGTAATCACCTGTAATGTATAGTAATCCATAGTAATCTAATGTAATGTATAATAATCCATTGTTCTCTGTAGTAATCTACGCTAATCTTCAGAACAAACGTTATGTTTCTTGGGTGATAGAATAAATGTTAGGTGCTGAAAGAAATACTCCGACCATCTGAAAATGTTAATTTGAACAGTAAAGCTATCTTTGTTTCATCAATAAACTCGTGGTGTCAATTTACTCAGCATATAAAAACATCAGACAAGAGGCAAGAAATATTCCTTACCCAGTGCAGTTTTGTTTGGGATCGATTCAACTCCCTGGGCCAGTATTAAAGGATCCCTAACTCTTTTGCAGACTAAAACCCGCCTCCTGCCCTCCCACTTTTGGCTCTCTCCTGGGTTGGTCATGATATATATAAGCGGCCATGAGAGAGCAGCCTATCAGCTACCGAGAACTGCAGTGAACAGTGGGCAACGTTGGCGCTTGTCATGGCAGCAGCAGTAACATAAACTGCCATGAGAGAGCAACCTATCAGCTGACGAGAACTGCAGTAAGCAGTGGGTGATGTTGGCGCTTGTCATGGCAGCAGCAGTAACATAAACTGCCATGAGTGAGCAACTTATCAGCTGACGAGAACTGCAGTAAACAGTGGGTGATGTTGGCGCTTGACATATCAGCAGCAGTAACATCGTTTAATTAAAATGAACCACTATACAATCATGGTTGTTGATGCATACTCAGTGGATGCAATACAATTCAAGGAGCATTTCGAATAGTGTATTATAAATAGAAGAGGAGGTGATAATTTATCGTTTAGTTGAAGAAAAACCGACATTTTATCCGCAAGAAATTCATTCTTCAACAACCACCTGAAAATTTGCCTACGCTTCATTTGTTTTAGACGCTTTGCTAAAATCAGCATTCCATTTCAAGGTCCATGAAATGTAATACAGGTGCCTCTGAATCCGAATATAGCTGAATTATAAGTATAAAATTATTGCTGCGTACGGTTAAGCTGTTCCTACACGGAACCGTGGCAACAAGACCCTCCTGTATTATCTTGATTATATTAATGCTTATTAGACATGTACAACGTCTGATACCTTCCGGCGAACGATGATATGCATATATTGTAATCGATAACATGAGTACTGAGGTAGGGTCATTAGAGTTAATGTCAGGTTAATGAAGCGGTAAATCACCACCGTAAATTGTCGCAGTTGCTAGATTATACGAAGGGCTTAGATCTATATACGCTTATATCAATAAAACCCTATTTCAAAGCCGAAATTTAATTTTTGCGATTATATGCATTAAAATTAATAAATTTCACTATTTTTCCATCTATGCCATGAATTCGAAGTTTAAAATGTCAAACGAGGCCAATTTTAATAAACGTTTAAGTTGTTAAAACTATGAAGACTTCCTGTACAGTCACGAAGAAGCAATGGGTAGTACAATATGGTTAGTAAAGTTGCTGAACTATTGTTCCGTAACAGCAACGTGACGCATCGATGCCACTGCCAAACTTGAAGGGCCGTCACTGGGCCAATAACTTCGCGCAGCTGCTTGCCCAATGTCGTTAGGCCGTCATTGGCTCATGACGTTATGCCGTCGGCGGCTCAATTAATGACTTTATATCGCCATTAGCCCAATGACGTTAGGCCGCTATTGGCTCAATGACGTTATGCCGTCACTGGCTCAATTAATGACTTTATATAGTCATTGGCTCAACGACGTTAGGCCGCTATTGGCCCAATAATGTTTTGCCTGCGCTGTTCCCCGTCCTTGGCCCGTGCATCAATGCGCAGTATCGCATAGCCCAGAGCAAGGCAATAATATTGTAATTAGCTGCAAAATATATTGACTAAGTAATTAGGTAAATTAAGTAAATTTAGTAACTCAGTAGCCAAGTATTTAAGGAACTAAGTAGCTAAGTAACTTAGTAGCTATGTATTCAAGTGACCAAGTAACTCGATGTCACTAGGAACAAAATATAGAAACTAGGTACAAAACATTGCAACTATGCACCCATTCCCCTTTGTCCAATCTCCGCCGGGAATATAGTAGCGAAATGCTCTGGCTATGTATTTTGTTATATGTGGCTTGGCCGTGCGAACGCGACGCACCGCTTGCATGTGGCGTGGCGGTCAAGGTCTTCTCTCCACCCCTGAGCACCTGCTTTGGTGCTAATTGACATCATAGGACGGCTCGTTAAGATAACACATCTTATGTTATCAGAGCAGGAAACAGCAATGCTTGTTGGATTAAATAAGGATTTAAGGATATAACGTTTATTTAGGTGCTATGACAATTTGACAAAATTACAGAAATATCAAAATACACAAATGATACGTACCAAGTCTTCGTCAGCGTGCGCTGTATTGAAAGCATCATTTGCTATTTAGATGAATTTAATTTTAGCTTATAACTATGGTTTGGGAAAGGTTTACATCTACATCCTACCAACCGATGGACGTTGTTGAAGGACATTCTCTATTGCCAACTTTTTAATCCGTCGTGACAGATAAAACCGTTACATTAGACCATCCATTTCAAGAGAAATAAGCAGAGGAAGTATAGTCGCCGAAACACTGTTTAAACTGTCATTTAATAAAATACTTGAGTGTTGGAAATGTCCGACATGAGGTTGTCTGTTGCATTACTCACACATTGTTAGCACGCGATGATCCCTCTTTTGAATTACCTGCATGTTACATGTGCACACGAAAAAACATTCCAATGAGTCTTAATAGAAAGGTATAGTTAGTGAACGGATTTATACATGAATAAGATAATTGGAAATTTGATCATACATATG
This sequence comes from Gammarus roeselii, assembly GCA_016164225.1. Classification (NCBI taxonomy): domain Eukaryota; kingdom Metazoa; phylum Arthropoda; class Malacostraca; order Amphipoda; family Gammaridae; genus Gammarus; species Gammarus roeselii. The sequence goes on along the minus strand of SDVV010015899.1, from coordinate 10,433 downwards.
AACCACAAATTGTTGACACGGTAAATGGCATAGCGGAAGTAAATTACAAGTCAAGAATTTCTGCACGTACAAGTCAAACATGAATAATTTTAGTTCCCGTTTGAAGGTAGCTCTACTTCTACCCGTTCTAGTATCTAATGCAATCGAATTCCAAGTTTTAGCCGCTATGTATCTTAAAAATAGTTGGGACTGTGTAGAGGAGTAAATATTTTGATAAGTCAATGGCATTGACTGAACTGAAACGATTATGCATGTACTATTAATGCATGGTTAGGATACGGTGATTGTTTTTTCCCAAGGCAATTATACATATTTGGACGGTGGTGGGTGGAAATAATACAATGTATTAAAAATGCTGCAATTAAAATGGTAAATTAATTGTTTACTGAAATTATTTTCCTGTACATAACGTTCAATAAAAGATTTACTTCGTTTTGAAAAAATTACTACGCGCGAAAATTTTAAACTGTTTGACATTAAAAATGAAATGTACTGCAACGGAAGGCGTTGAATGGATATCAGCAGCAAACCTGTTATACATTGCGTGCGACATGGTCAATTTTTTCCTCAATAACAACCATTATTGACTCCGTCTAACATCCGAAATCAATTGATATTACAATTGTAATCAATTGGTCGATATTTGACTGTTCTTTTTTCATTAATGGTTAAGCCGCCCTATAATGATCAATTAGTTATAATGGTTGAGTCACCCCAAAATTGTCAATTAGGTATAACGGTAGGTATAACGGCCCATAAATGGTCACTTAGTTATAATGGTTAGGTTAATGGTTAAGCCGCCCAAAAATGGTCAATTAGTTATAATGGTTAAGTTGATGGTAAAGCCGCCCCATAATGGTCTATTAATTATAGGAAAAAATTGACCGGATAACGAATGAGACAGCAATTTTGTTAAAAGTTCATTTTCATCTAAACATATCGACTGATATTTTGGATACAAAAAATCCTAAATTCGCGTTGCTCTTATCAATGTCTACATGCTCACAGACACAGCCCATCAAGAGCACCCAAACGATATTATTTGTTGCACCAACAATATCAAGCCGCCAGTGGATGCTCCAGCACTGATCTCTACGAACAAAGACGCAGCAGCAATACATCGATGATTCGTTCTTCTTGGGCCCAAATGAAATTTGTCTGACGAGAACTGCATAAAAATAGCAGCAGGTTCTACTGCATAATACTGCATAATACTGCATAATACTGCATAATACTGCATAATACTGCATAATACTGCATAACACTGCATAGTGAAATTTGTCGTTCATTACTGCATTACGTTTATGAGTGGTTCCTCGTCTTTTCTTATATTTTATCTCGTAATCTAGTGATTGATTCACTAGAAAGAAATGTATTTTCGGAAACACTATGAATACGGAATAAACCCCTTGACTTTTTTATCTGTAGGCTGCAATTATAAATACATTGAGAAATAACATTAGCCGACAGTGAAACCAACCAGGGAAGTTCAAATTAAAAGTTTGCAACTTCACGATGAGATGTACAGCCAGCCATCGTGTGGAGAGGGTATACGTAACAGTCGTGCGAGGAGAGGAGCTCATGGAAGATAGGTCACCTTCCATGAACGCGTCGCTTAGCGCGATCACAATTATCTTTGAAATTAAAAAAAAAATTGTATCAACAGGAGCAAACTCTGTTAGTTAGTAAATCAACAACAATTCAGCCATTGAGGTGTTAACTCTTCTGTACATGTTTGTAATTTGTTCACAAACTTGAATGTGGGCATCGCTTTTTTATTATTACTTCTGAATAAAAACGTCAATACAAGCCACACGGTGAGTTTGAGTTCATAATCTACGGTGCTGGAGTAGGCAGTTGCTCCTAACGAAACCTGTGCTCTGGTCGTGTATTTAACGATGAATTTATTCATTTCAATGACGGAAATAATCTTACATGATTATCGTTTTCGATATCGAAGATGGGATTTGTTTTACTATCTCGCGAGCATGTGAACATGTTGGGACAGCCTTTTTAAAAATATTATGCATATCCTTTATTAAAAAAAATATCCGTATTATTTCGTGGATAAATGTTAGTATAAAGTACACCTGAGCATAGAATTTATAGCTCAAGATACCATTAGTTTCAGACAACGACACGTACAAATTTAAATACATATTCAAATCATTACAGATTTGTCATACGTTTTAGGAAACTTGGGACGCTCTCCAAAATAAATACGCCTTAGATGTCGACTGCATTTATGGAACACAGATTCTTGCAATAATTAACCTATTGTTCTCTACTGAAAAGCATTCGAATAACGACATCAACAAGCACATCACAACATTTACTGCTGATTAATAGATTTACCCCTCAAACAAAACCATGTCGGCAAGCTCATCACAACCCCCACCCCTACTGCTGATTAATAGATTTACCCCTCAAACAAAACCATGTCAGCAAGCTCATCACAACCCCTACTCCTGATCCTGTGGCTGCAGGACCCTTCACTCTTCAAGGACGACCTCTATTCTGTAGAGACAGTAGCGCTAGGCTCTGGTAAATTGATGTGGGAAGGAGTGCGAGCAGCAGCAGTTGTAGGAGGGATGAGACAGGAAGGCCTCGTGTTCAGAGAAGAGCTGCTGTTCTCAGAGTCGCTTACTCATCCATAAACGAGATCTAACTGAAATGGGAAATGCGTGACGTTGGTGCAGTCATTTACCTTAAGCTGATGTGTAAACGCCATTAGGGAATAAACTCATCCGGTAATTGTTAGCATTGCATGCGTTGAAATGAGAGCCATCACAAATGGATGTTAGAAGGGAGCTACAAGAGAGCTATCACAAATGGATGTTAGAAGGGAGCTACAAGAGAGCTATCACAAATGGATGTTAGAAGGGAGCTACATGAGAGCCATCACAAATGGATGTTAGACGGGAACTACATGAGAGCCATCACAAAACTACATGAGAGCCATCACAAATGGATGTTAGAAGGAAACTACATGAGAGCCATCTCAAATGGATGTTAGAAGGGAGCTAAATGAGAGTCATCACAAATGGATGCTAGAAGGGAGCTACATGAGAGCCATCACAAATGGATGTTAGAAGGAAACTACATGGGAGCCATCAAAAATAGATGTTAGAAGGGAGCTACATGAGAGCCATCACAAATGGATGTTAGAAGGGAACTACATGAAAGCCATTACAAATGGATGTTAGAAGGGAACTACATGAAAGCCATCATAAATGGATGTTAGCAAGAAACTACATGAGAGCCATCACAAATGGATGTTAGAAGGGAACTACATGAAAGCCATCACAAATGGATGTTAGAAGGTAACTACATGAGAGCCATCACAAATGGATGTTAGAAGGGAACTACATGAAAGCCATCATAAATGGATGTTAGCAAGAAACTACATGAGAGCCATCACAAATGGATGTTAGAAGGGAACTACATGAAAGCCATCATAAATGGATGTTAGCAAGAAACTACATGAGAGCCATCACAAATGGATGTTAGAAGGGAACTACATGAGAGCCATCACAAATGGATGTTAGAAGGAAACTACATGAGAGCCATCACAAATGGATGTTATTAGGAAACTACATGAGAACCATCACAAATGGATGTTAAAAGGAAACTACATGAGAGCCATCTCAAATGGATGTTGGAAGGAAACTACATGAGAGCCATCACAAATAGATGTTGGAAGGAAACTACATGAGAGCCATCACAAATGGATGTTAGAAGGAAACTACATGTGAACCATCACAAATGGATGTTAGAAGGGAACTACATGAAAGCCATCACAAATGGATGTTAGAAGGGAACTACATGAAAGCCATCATAAATGGATGTTAGAAAGAAACTACATGAGAGCCATCACAAATGGATGTTATTAGGAAACTACATGAGAGCCATCACAAATGGATGTTAGAAGGAAACTACATGAGAGCCATCACAAATGGATGTTAGAAGGAAGCTACATGAGAGTCATCACAAAAATTACTAGCAAGGTCGAGCTTGTATACGTTTTCTATTGTGTTGCTCTAATAAAATATTTTAAATAACAGCACAACCCAACTCCGATTGCAGTCTTTACAGTGTGATAACACCGACTGCAGTCTGTTTACAGTGTGATAACACCGACTGCAGTCTTTGCAGTGTGATAACACTGACTGCAGTCTGTTTACAATGTGATAACACCGACTGCAGTCTGTTTGCAGCGTGATAACACTGACTGCAGTCTGTTTACAATGTGATAACACCGACTGCAGTCTGTTTGCAGCGTGATAACACTGACTGCAGTCTGTTCAGTCTATTTGTAGTGTGATAACACTGACTTCAGTCTGTTCACCGTGTGGTATGCCTATCGACGACATGTCTTACTTCCGTCAGCTCGCATTTCCCCTATAACAACACTCGAGAACCAAGCTAGCGTGAATGACAGGAAACCAGTCATAGACCATATTTCCCTGGTTACTTTATACATTACCATGCATTCCTCCCACAAATGCATATACCAGAGATGTTCGAAGTGTCTAGTTTATGAGGGTTGTTCTATCTGAGGGAATATGTTTCCTCATCTTTAATGTTTTACTCCAAGATATGAATTGTATCCTGTAATTGATAATCTGTCCCAGAGTATCGTCGATCTGCTTTCAACGACGTTGCTACGCCTCTGTAATGCTTAGTAATCTTTTCAAAATGGTTCAGATGAAGACATTAAATTGAAAAGGTTTGATAGTAGCTGAATCCAGGTTTAATTATAGTTGCATGACTTCAAATTATGCCACATTATCTGCAATGGACGTTGATGATAGACCGGACTGTCGATGGAATAGTTGTAGACCTGTCTAGGTGTCCAGACTGTGTGTAGGGTTTCAACGAAACTTTCTACTCAAGCCGCAATGATGCTTTAATGACCTAACGGATCGTTCACGATAGCTCTCGCTTGATAATTTGTGACCAAACATCATGAACGAGACAGCCGCAGTGAAAACTGTCAACGAAATCGAAAAAATAGCTCAAATCTCTCTGGGCTTGAATTGATACATTTTTTGATTCAGTGATCTGTCGGCTAAGTGAAGGAGTGGTTATAGGTCAGCGGCACGTGCCGTCGTTGAACATTGAGGAGATATGGGTTCGAGTCATGGCGAAAAACATCGTACGCGTATGTGAACCATGTATTTGGGATTTAGTGGGAGCCAAATAATCAATTGAATTTGAACGCAAATCTTTGATAAGGGCGCCTCCCATTAAAAAAATCATGACGGAAAATTTGACAAATCTAAAATTAGAACGGAAATTATGACTCGAGAATAAAACCATCTCAGAGACATAGGCGCAGCTAGGATACACGGAAGGGGTGCAACACTCGCAACCCAAGTGAGGGGTGCCTGATGTACGTACTGTAGCGAGCGATTTTGTTTATGATTTGAAACTAAGTGAAATCTTCAATGTCCATTTTCAGCTTTATATTTGAACTTATCGGAAATTTGATTAATATTACTCATCAAGAAGCTTTGTCCACACATAGTATCGGAAGAAATTTTTATATGAAGTTAAATCCCAAGTGGGGAAAGTCGAATTTATTTTTCCTGGTACAGACTAACCATAAACGAATATTTGCTCGCAACAAAATTGGATAATTGTTGAATTCACTTGTAGTCATGGTCCTCTACTCCTCCCTCCTAATGTAGCAATATTTTAACAAGTATATACTTTCTTAATCCGACACAGACACAGTATATAGGTATCGCATCATTTGACCAGGTGATCTATTAAAATTTAATAATTCCAGCAGCACACTTGGCCGGTGAATTGAGATGGCGGAAGTAACGTGAAAGGTAGTTCGGTGACTGGTCAAGCGATCGGCGCTGTACAGGAACAACAGAGAAGATGTCGATATCTAAAACCCTCCGCACACGATGTTCAAAGTCCCGAAAGCCCTAAGACTTTTGAACGACAAGTCACGCCTCCTCGGTATTTCAGCCAATGAACACGCAGGAGAGTGCGTGTTCGTTGGCTGAAATACTGAGGAAGCGTGACTCATCGTTCAAAAGGCTCAAGGTTTTCAAGACTTTGAACATTATTTTCAAGATGCATCGTAATAACAAAATGTGTAATTCTACAAAAACGGTAGGACATTTTTTTTACAATAAATTTATACACGAATATACACAATAGATCTAAAATTGCGGATGATGTCAAGCTAAGACCATGATAAAAGCGAATAGTAAGTAATCTTAAGGAGTTCATCACAACTTGTAACTGAGTAATTGGGACCAAGTATGAAGTAGGGACGCATCTTATTTTCCTAGCTGAAGAAAAGAACACGACTCAATCCGAACCATGTCACGACAAAAGACCAATCACAGTGAGTCTAAACTACTCAATACGTCTGCACTATATCCTGATGACGCAAGGTGTTGTTATAAAAAAAAATCATTTATTCACGAGAAGACACGTGGAATTCTGGAATATTCTATATAACAATTGGTATGATTTCTGAGTTCAGATATACAGCCTAACACATTGGGTAGCAAAGCATGTGACGGTATGGGTGGGTCTATGTAAGTCAGAGAGCAACTGCTATAACAAGCTAACGAACAAATCTTAATTTCTCACAAAACCGCCTCAAACTCATTAATACTAGACAAAATTATATACTTACACGTATGAAACATTGCACATAGTCTGATATTGAATAAATGAGAAAGAGTTGACCTTTCGGAAATTGACACAATTTTTTTTGTGTGCTCTCATCAGAGTGAACAACTGTGGTGATCACATCAAAGTAACCGTTGAACTGACGACACGTCAGAGTCCTTCGAGGAAGTAAGATTTTCCATTGTCTTGACAGATGCATTGCCATGCATTAAATTTGGAATAAAACAGTTTTTTACAAAATCGAGTCCTGTCCGCTCATGTCGAATATTGTCTGTGCTTCCAGGCTGCTATGAATACTCGTGAGACGGTGTGATAAGAGAGTCTACAATGGAATCAAATTTTCTTTGAATTTTTCTCATAGAAAATGTATTCTAGAGTAACTGATATTATACACACCAAACCCAGAAGCGCTGGGTAATAGAATGATATAAAACATATTCTATTTTCTTCTCCTTCTTATTCAATTTGTACTAGGATGTGGATTATACTCCTTCAATAAATAATATATGCAAATTGATTTTTCACTTATCAAATCGATCAAATACAGCTACGAAGACCAGGATGAACTTGTAAAGGAACCAATTAAATATAATAAATTGGTTTCAGTTTTCCCGCAAGTTAATGACACATACACATTCTCCTTACGTAAAAAAAACAGTGTAAGTATCCGGTAAATTGTTCATTATATCATTCAAATATATTTTCATAGATTATTTACCTATGTGCATCGATCTTATGATCATTAAATTCAGAATACGTAATTGAGATTCAATGGCTTAACGCATTTAACCTTTCTATACTTGGAACGAATTAAAGGCGAATGATTGGGAGCATATCATAAGTTCTTATCTATACATACTTCCTATATAGATGTTGTTTACGGACGCATTTCAATAAGCGATGTACGGATGTAATGGGAAATGCAGAGCATTTCCAATAAATTTCAGCTTGGTGCTGGCCCAACATGTTTCACCAGTATCGTCAGTGTCGTCAGTGGTAAACCACAAAACACTTGAATAGAATTTAAACACACACAAACAAGAATAAAGTCACAGATGGAGACTCGCAAGAGAGTTTCTTCATTGTTGGAACATTATTTAACAAAATTGCTCACTAACTCGTCGCACACCACATCTTTTAGCAGAGTTACTTCACCCTGTAGTTTGAAAAGCCCGTCAAACGGGCAAATACGTGAGTGAGCTCCCTGAAGTGTACAACTGTTCGGCGAATTCCCTCAAATGATGAAATGGAGTGTGTTAGATATTTTTACTGGAGCGTGTTTATGTGCTCTCAACAACGAACGTACATAAATCAGTCGCCTATCTCCGCCCACGATTTGTCACTCTGGTCGGCCTGACAAACCATTGCATGTACAGCCAGGTAAAATACACCGCAACCTTTTTCGGTTATTTTGTTTGATACCCATTTTGTTACTCTTGCACTTTATCATTGAACTCCAATCGATTGCTAGAAAAATCACACAAAATCACTATATCCAGAAAGGTAATTACTGCACGCTGATAAAGCCTTGACCAACATAGCATCACTTCCACAAAATCGAATATCCACTTCAGGCATAACTCTTCTCGGGTTACTGACATATGTTTTTTTTCAATAGGCACCTGTTGTAATGTACAGAGAAAGAGCATTACTGTAATTGCTTCTAGAATATTGCTCTTTATTCCTGTTGTCTGAATTGATAGCATCAACGGCTGTCTTCAGTCTGGAGGCGCTCGCAGACTCTCCTATAAATCAGTCTCGGTATATGACTCAAGTGAAGAAGCGATTAGCAATAATAAAGGGATAATTTCAACAGAAACGAATCAGTCGCTGTGAAGACGTTATTGGCCATTATCAAGAAAGCGTCAAATCAAAAACGGACCAGTCGTTGCGAAAAAAATAAGAGAAAATCATCATTAAAGGGTCTCAACAAAAACTGGTCAGTCGTTCTAAAGAAACAGTGTGTGCAATATCTCAACAATGAAGAACTGTTTTTGTACATACAATAGAAGCTGTCGAGTCTTCTATAGTCATCGTGGAGAAACAGTTTTCTGCCTCTACACGACTCAGTACAGCGTGATAACCAGTCCCTTAAATACAACTCTTACATTTCGGCTCATTACAGTTAAAAACGAATATACATCAACATTGCTTTACCCCATAGCCTCATTGTACGGCCCCATAGCCCCCGTGCATCCAGGCGTTTTGTAGACAGCGAAGGCCAGCCTCAACAGTTCCGTGCATCCTCCCACATTACGAATGTCTGATGATTCTACGCGCCATTACAGTTCAGGAGTCAGTGTTTAGGGATATGATTTATCGATATAATCATGTCCGTAACGTGTGACAACTCGACGGTCACCGATGACGTACGTTGCTGCTGTGATCCCAGACTTGATGATGTCAAAACATACCTTAAAGAGGAAATAAAACTTGTACTAGACTCCACCCTCTTTGAACAATCCTTTCTCGACCCGGTTAGCGCCGGCCTGTTTGACCTTCTATTAGCATGGATGGGACTAAATGGTTCTGGGCGACGTATGGAACATGCAAATATTGCCTCGACACATCAAATCTCGACACTTCCAAATATTGCCTCGACACTTCCAAATATTGCTTCGCCACATCAAATATTGCTTCGCCACATCAAATATTGCCTTGACACTTCCAAATTTTGCCTCTGCACGTCAGACATTGTCTCGTCACTTTCAAATATTGCCTCGACACTTTCAAATATTGCCTCGACACAACAAACATTGCTTCAGCACAAAAAAATTTGCAGCGATACTTTTAAAATATTGCCTCGCCACAACAAATATTGTTTCGACACATCCTCATTGAACCTCACTGGTATCACATCGTAAAAAAAATTGTTTGCTGCCTTCGTTTACTACTGTTACGGATTTACATGTTCCCGGTGATTGGTAACGGGTACTCAAGTGAAGCTGGAGTAGAAAAGATGTGTAAACCTGAACTTCCTAAAGCTTTGTACATAAATAAATTATCCGACATCTTGAACGTCTTGCCTCATTTTCAAAATAATAACGCTTGTCTCAGTACAAAGCTGACTTTAGCATGCCACGAAGCGTACACGTCGTTCAAGCTGAGAACAACATAGCAAATTCATCTAGTCATTACAATATTGGACAATGGGTTTCATTTTACATATTTATCGCGGAGCATTGGTCCTGCTCATTTTGCATTTGTTTCTGGGTACGTCGGCAGATAACTCGCTCTCCTCTTGCTTCCCTCGATCACTCGCTCTCCTCTTGCTTCCCTCGATCACTCGCTCTCCTCTTGCTTCCCTTGATCACTCGCTCTCCTCTTGCTTCCCTCGATCACTCGCTCTCCTTTTGCTTCCCTCGATCACACGCTCTCCTCTTGCTTCCCTCGATCACTCACTCTCCTCTTGCTTCCCTCGATCACTAGTTCTCTTCTTGCTTCCCTCGATCACTAGTTCTCCTCTTGCTTCCCTCGATCACTCACTCTCCTCTTGCTTCCCTCGATCACTCACTCTCCTCTTGCTTCCCTCGATCACTCGTTCTCCTCTTGCTTCCCTCGATCACTCGCTCTCCTTTTGCTTCCCTCGATCACTCTCCCTCCTCTTGCTTCCCTCGATCGCTCGTTCTCCTCTTGCTTCTCTCGATCAATCACTCTCCTCTTGCTTCCCTCAATCACTCGCTCTCCTTCTGCTTCCCTCGATCACTCTTCCTCCTCTTGCTTCCCTCGATCACTCGCTCTCCTCTTGCTTCCCTCGATCACTCGCTCTC
>SDVV010015898.1:0-14401 GCA_016164225.1 Gammarus roeselii | reverse complement strand
AGAAGTTTGAGAACAGAGTGTATTCGCGTGTACTGAGATGGTTCGGGCACATGGAGAGGATGGATGAAGGAAGATTGGTGAAAAGGGTGATGAATGCGAAGGCGAGTGGTCGCAGGCCTAGAGGTAGACCGAAGTTTGGGTGGATGGATGGTCTGAAGCAGGCGTTGGGAAGGAGAGACATGAATTTGGAGGTGGCGAGAGAGCGTGTAATGAACAATCGTGAGTGGAGAATGGTTGTGAATGGTTGATTTTGACGTTGCTCTGATGTGCTTTCCCGCCCTTGACATCCCGCTGTCGGGATGGTCGTGGGTGGGTGGGGGGGGGCAGACATAATGACGCGGCGGGGGTAAACCAGTGAAAACTGTTTGGCCCTGCTGCTGACGACGGTTCCTCGGACTGCACTGGGGACCCAGAGTGTAAGTTGAGGGACCACCGGCCGGACCCTTCAACACAATAGGGCTAAGTTGTGTGAGTGTGAGCGTATGAGGGTGTGAGGTGCGCCTTGTCGGCCACCCCCCTTTCTGGGGGATGCGGCCTAGTGTCTGTATATCTGTAACTGTATCACATTGGTGTTTCATTTGTTTTGCAAAACAAATTAAGATTAAATAGTTTTTTGCAGTACCCAATTGATTAGGGAAAAAATGACGTTGATAAGGGATAACGTCATTTCTTTTGACGCCACTCAGGGTTGATCTTAATTGGTTCGATCTTGATATGTTGATATATTTTAGCCTCCCTATTTCTAAGAAAATGAAAACGTTACCAAATCCACTTTATGATATATACACAACACGTTTGGTGTATTTTAAACACTCTACCACATTCCTAGTCAGCGCCAGTACTTGTGACGGAGAATCAGCTCGAGGCGTCAAGACCGGTGTGGGAAAGCGATGATTGGTTCAGCCGAGCTGACTGGTGTTGGCTCTTATCGATGGCTGGACTGATGATAAACGCTTAGAAGAAGAGTTGATTTACCGCTTCTATACCATCTCAGACCGACTTCAATTTGCGGTATTTAATGCAGCTGAGTCTTGATTACGGGAGATTTGAGATCGATCATGTGACAGGTAGCGCGCTCACCCATTAGGCACTTAAAATTTGACGATAAATAAATCGGCTCCAAGCCATCGGTGTGCCACCTAAAAAGATCAACTGGGTAGATGACACCTGTAGTCAGGGGTCAGAATGCTGCATTCCTGCACTGCGATGGATGGGTCCACGGCCAACAGCGGACAGCAGCATTGCTGCTGTGCACTAGTTGGCCCCCGAAGTCAGCAGCCGTCAACAGCATGACGGCAATGCACTGGATGGTCCAGGATTTAGAAGCCGATATCGAATTTCAATACAACCAATCACGTCATAAATTGCACAACCATTGAAACAGATTGAGGTGTTCGAGATTTGTGGTTGTTTATAAGGAAAAAATATGAATTTGCAATGAATAAAATGCTTATTTTAAAATGTTATTTTATGCATAGATATGTCGCTAACATGTCACGGCACCAGTGATAAAAAGACGTATCATTGAATTATTGCGCGAGATTGGCCATGCAAGAATAACCAAGCTCTCTAGCCGCGCTAGGAAGATGTTGTCGAATCATGGTAAATAGAAGGATTTTTAGATTCTCAAATTTCTTTAACACCTGAACAATCAAAATACAATGCTATGCATGTATCTATACAGTCGAAAAGTCTTTGGAACCTACTAATTTCCAAGCTATTATTTTTTTTAATAGCTCGGAAATTTTTTGCTTACTTCTGTTGAGGGAATATGTGCCTCCAGTGCTGTTTTATTAGATGAACAGATGTGCGACCGTGAAGCATCTAACGAGAAGGTAGAGGGATGAAGAAAGAAAGCCCTCGTTGTTTTGACTCTTGACAGCGAGCGCAACTCGGAAACTTCTCAACTCTGAAAACGATGACCTGCATAAAGTAAAAAAATATATAAAAAGCTTTAGACGTATTTCCAGTGAGACACAAACATGACCTTTCTCATTTAACAGATATTTTCATAATAAATAAAAAATAACTATCAAAATGTATTCGCATAAATTTGAACCGGCTTCGAACGTCAACTTAGAATCATTCGAATGAATACCACGAAAATCTGAGATACGCCTTCATGCGTATTTTGAAGTAAAATGGATTTGAATAATAAAGTTATGTTATAATTATAGGTTATTGCCAAATATCTTATTATAGAGATGACTAAAAATATTAAGCCTTCCAAAAACTCATAAGTGTGCTTCCTGGACCGAATAGCCATTGTGAGTCATCAATATACCATAATACATCACAACAGTGACTCAAGTCCTAAGTTTAAACGTTATTGTAGGTTTCAAAGTATCAGTCGACTGGCCGATCGCGTATACTTCCCAGGTGTTCTTCGTCTGATATGCTAAGCGCTGAAATGTGATCGATCCTCATATAATATCACATTGCACATACTAGCAAGCAATAATGCGATGATTACAATACTAGCCTCGCAACCAAGATTGTGTGTGTTCTCAGACTTTTTATTTGTTTTCAGAGCTGGCATCACAAAACTGAATTAACTGACTCATGTACATGACATCATCACTTTGACACGGGCAATAACATTGCCTGCGGAGTGTTTCTTTTGTCGTTATTACAAAAGAGTGCATTACCTGACATGATCAAACTATTTGTGAACGTGATTGTTTGGTTGTGGTGAATGAACTGTTACTTGCATGCAACAAAGCATGCACTAGTTAATTATATATAATGAAATGATTCATTATGTACTGTACTAACCGTCTGTAGTAGGTAATTGTTTATTTGCTAGTGGTCAGTTGTTGATTCGACTAGTAAACCATAGTAAATGTGAAGTAATAGTAAATGTGATTAGCGAATATCACATGTAAAAGAAATTTAATTTAAATTGTGGTTCAATTATTCTGATTTTTTTTCGTTCATATGTTTCGTTGGCGTATTTCTTGTCGTTCCATTGTGGTTGGTGCATTTATCCATATGTTAGATGTTGTCTGATGTTATAAAGATGTAGTGAATATCTCGCCAAATAGCTCTGATCTGATATTGAGAAGTAATTGCTCTCAAGATCGAAAAGCCGAACAGCAATGATTTTTGTTCGTAGTTCAAAGATCTTGTAGGAAAAAAGTTGGGGTTGTTCAATTATTTTCCCGATATCAGATGTGAAAGCTGTCACCAGAAACTAAAAGTTGAGCTAAGAATTGCAGGAAGTTGCCGAGGCATTGGCTTTCGAGTCGTTCTAACTTTTCGGTCCCCTCTGTGCTAACTCCTGGCAAAAAACTCACATAAAAAAAGAAACGGATCTTAAAAGACACGAACGACACGAATCCTATCGAACTCCATGGGACAAATACCCGAGGCCTGGTCAAGAGAGAAGACACAGATACTGTAGAGCCACAGGAGTAGGAGCCGGGGTATGGTCAAACGAAACGACACGGGACCAGTCGAGCCACATGAGTAGAAACCGGGCACGGTCAAACGAAACGATACGAGACCTGTCGAGTAGCCGGGGACCTGGACCTGGGACATGGTGAGATGAAAAAACACGGATTCTATCAAATTACGGGGGGGACTGGGAATTCCAGCATGGTCGGCACGGTCAGGTTATATGACAAAGATCCTGTCGAGGCACGCGAGACTGGGACCACATGACACAGTAAACTTTCCGTTTGACCCTTCATTCATCGATTAAGGTTTTATGTAACTGCTTCTAACCTTTGCTGACTCTCGTCAGGAACCACAGCCGGAAAGCAGGGGAAGCAAAATCATGCCAAAACGGAGCAATATCCTTCGGAGCAGTGAGAATATTACCTTAAAACTATTAGAAAAAGAAAAAAAACATTCATAAATATTGTATTTTTGACGCAATAGTACGACCTAAACAGAAATGAAATGTATGCCCGTAAAAGATTTTAAAATAATCCACGAAGAAATTGTAAAATCGATTTCAAAAATGATCCACTTGTAGTTTCTTTACCATTGAGAAAAACGCAGCAGGTAGTTAGTTAAAAAAACATCAATATGCACCACGCTTATCCGGAATTCGATGTTACAACAACATCAAATTTACGACGCCACCTTACTTTCCCTTGATATAATGACGAAGGGTTAAGAGCTTCACGGGCAATAACGCACTGATGACGGTCGGTTAAATGGGGTCATAAATAATCCTGTCCAAGACCATTCGTCTATTTGCTTGCTATTAAGAGATATTTGACCTCAGAACGCAAAACCCATTAACCTTTATGGCCAAGAGAGGTAGGCCTTTTTATGACTCCCACTCAACTCTGCCCAACCCTAATTGCCTGTATTTATCTAAGCGTTGAGTTGCAGAAAGTATGGTGTGGAGGATATTTACATTAATAGTGATTTAAATTGTTCTATTTCTAAATATGTACTTGACATACCTAAAAATCGCTCGATTTCTTAAATGAGTTCATTCACTCTCCTTGCTCTTGTAGAAAATAATCTGTTCATCGGTTTCATGGCTATTTAATATACCCGCAGCTCTACTTCTGCTCTTTCTTTGACAATGGGCACCTTTAATGTTGGTTTTGGTAGCTATGTACTGGAATACTGATTGTGAATGAAGATAATGATGGATTGACTCCAGGGATTCTTCACTCCACGTGCATCATTTCAATGAACAATTGTTCATAAACTGCTCAAAAAATTCAAATTGACCTCTGTAATAACAAATGATTTAGTGACGTCGAGTAACAGAGCAGCACCCTGCCCGTTTCTAGCAAGACGGTGCTAAAGGTTAGCGCTAATAAGAAATAAGAAAAATGCAAGGTATATATTATCCTAATACTATTTGCATAAAATCATTATAACTTAAAAATGTCAACAGTGATGGACCAAGTCAAGATCCAACTAATCCTCATGTATCATTCGAATCGACGGGAACACATAAGGTGAATGATTGGGCGATCTTTATTTGTTAAACATTTGCGTTTAGGTATGAGCAAAAGTGTAAATAAACAGCTAAGTTGATATTCATCTCAGACAACATCCTCAAATCAGGTTAAAAAAACTTTAGTGAGGAATACAGCAGCCAACCTTTAACTATATTATTAAACGAACGTTTGACACATAATATTCCATCGCACTTCCATTTTTTTTTACATTTTCTAAACACATACAATTTTCCTAAAAACATGGTAATGAAAATTCATGTCCAACAACGTGACAGATCATAACATGAACATAACGTTACCTTTGAAAGGTGACTGCAAAAAATATCTGAATAATTAAAAATATATCTACTTATTTTTTATCATCTTTGGCGAAACACATTTCAGCATGCTAACACTTCAGCATGCTAACACTTCAGCATGTTAACTAAGGCGAAATTGCGCTACGGTATTTTCTAAGTGTTTGTGTGATAATTCAGACTACATTTGCTCACGACAGAGTCCTACAAATAAGCAAACGTGATCGATATCAATAAGATTCATCTGCACTCACAGTAATTCTGTGCCGGATCCCTGATGAACACAACGAACTATTGGGAGCACGCTTCAATAACCTATCGCAATCTCCCCTGCTGCTCAAACTACAATATTACTGTAAAACTATCTTGTGTTAACAATAGATTTCTTAGTTCATTGTTATGCAATGCATTGGGTATTGGGGAATGACTCAGAGAAGCCGTGTGATCAGCTGTTATGTATCGGTTCTAAGAAACATTGCGAGTAATTTATGTGTAAATATTTTCGGTCGTAGATGTTCTCTGTGCTATAGAATTCGAGCGTAAAGATCAGCCATGAGCTGTTAACTCTCCAAATGGAGGGAAGAGTTAACATGTTGAAGCCTCAGTTTGTTTTAATCTCTCAAAAATGACCGTCATGTTGTCATTAAGAAGTCGTAAACGAAAACGTGGTGGTTAATGAGAAAAATCCAGTAGACATTAATTAGGTTTGACTTCTTTCCTTTGCGACAATCATATTAATAAAACTGTATTAACATATTACATTATTATCATACGTGGAAACATCTTTCATCCCAGAGTGTTTCCCAAACTATAAGAGAGATTCTCCGTGAGTTCTTTATTTTAGTGTCTTCGGTTTTCTCTTTCTATGTCAGTTGGAAAATGGTAAGCGTATCTGGCGACTTAATCCGAAATATATCGACAGTATTGGTAATCATTCATTCAGGAAATAAAAATCTTCCAATATTATAGAATGTTTAACACAAAGGGATATTTGCAGCCAACCCTTCACAGTTTTACCCACACTCGAGTACGAGCACCTTAGTAGATGTTGTGTTAGCTGAGACATAACACAATACTGAGTCAAGCTAACTATAACATCTTCCCATTTAATCAAGGTTGTATCACAATATTTAAATTCCAAGTTCGCATGGCTAATCGTATAAATCAAACACTGTAATTCTTTATGATACATAACTCTTTTTAAATGCGATATTTATTTTTGTAACATCATGTTTTTGACATATGACCAACCTTTGAGATATTATTACGATATGTTGGTTCCAGGATGATTGATGCCACTTCCCTGATACCAATAGTTGGTTGACATCAGATGCCGCTCAGCATTGTGAGTACAAAACAAAGCATTATGGTCGGTGAGGCTTAATTACTACTGTAGTAACATTTCTTTCATCCGTTTTTCATTGATATCAAGCTGTTCCCTTTCTCATTGAGTGTTCACTTGATGAATGGTTCATCCACTGATATGCATCGCGTACTTGACGACCATTATTTGGCTTTCTGATAAATATCCCGACAATATCAACTAGTTGCTCGAAGGTGTTGATTGAGACTGTTAGTTACATCCATTCTTTGCTATACAATTTTCGCATGACGTATCTGACATGTTTAGGAATGTTTCAAATATTTAGGTACACTGCTATGAATTATAATGTTTTTGATTTTATGGGTCCCTGCCGAGGAAATAATGTGTAAATTTGGAGCAATGCAATTGTCGATGGAATATCTTATCAACTCAAACGGCCTCAGATGACTTGGAACAGTTCCATGCTCGCACTGAATATCTAATTAACTCAAACGGCCTCAGATGGTTTAAAACAGTTCCATGCTCGGACTGAATATCTCATTAACTCAAACGGCCTCAGATGGTTTGGAACAGTTCCATGCTCGGACTGAATAGCTTATCAACTCAAACGGCCTCAGATGGTTTGGAACAGTTCCATGCTTGCACTGAATATATTATCAACGCAAATGGCCTCAAATGGCTAGGAACAGTTCCATGCTCGCACGGATTTTAATCATTCCCCAACACGGATTAAAAATTGAACGACCCACTTCTTTGAAAATGCTTTGCAGACAGCTCAAATAATTATTACTCGTCCCTGATTGGTCAAGCCTTTTCGTGAACTTGTAGAGCTGTCAATCATCGCCTCATCTCCCAGGTGGACGATTCTCCTTTAGGTGTGGGTCTGCAAATCATCTTAACACCTCCTCATTGGCACGAGGATCCCCTGAAGGTGTGGAGCGTTTATATCATTCATGCTCCCTCTCAAACGTGCACGTCCCTGGATCCATATGAAGCAGTACAGCTTTCATTCATCCCTGCCCCTCATGAGTGCACGTTCCTTGGACCCATATGAAGCTGTAAAGCTGTCATTCATCACTGCCCCATATGCGTGCACGTCCCCTGGACCCATGTAAAGGTGTAAAGCTTCCTTCATCCATGCCAGTCGTGCGTGCACGTTCCCTGGACTCATATGAAGGTGTAAAGCTTCCATTATTCCGTGCCCCCCATGCGTGCACGTTCCCTGGGCCCTTATTAAGGTGCTGAGCTGTTGGAAATCTCTTCCCATCCCGGTAGCACGCTCCACCCTGTAGGTGGTGAGTCACACTTTTTATAAATGGAAGAAAAACACACCAAAATTAAGAATTTCGGAGTTTTGTTGTCTGTAATTTCGTTAACCGCTGATAAATATTTAAATCAATACAGAAACCATTGACCAGGCATCCATGTTTTCACAGAAGTATGTAATGATGGTAAGTTAATGTTACATTGGTTTTCCATCTGTTATAATGTGGGCAGAGCTGACACTCGTGGGAGAAATATGTTATTCGGTATTTATTGCTTGTGTTAGGGAAGGATGTAAAAAGTTATCCAAATGATTCCTGATTATTGTTTATAATATGTTTAATCTGTGACATTTTAGGCTTCCTAGAAATGTGTGAACCCAAAGTACCAGCAATAGAATAACATATACGATTTGTAATTGTTGTGAAAGTGATATTTATTGAATGTGATCGTAAAGAATGCTAACAAAAAAAATGTAGCACTTAATTGGCATTGGTATTGACAGATATTACCCATAACACAAATAAACCAGTCATGAACCCTAATGCCGCCATCTGCATGAGGTTCATTTTGTAATTAAAAAGTAAAATAGGCTATTTACAATGAAAATATGTACTGTCTACTTGGCGTGGCTCGACTCATATGAAGATAAATATCTTCAAATGCAATACACATTCACAAAAAAAAAAAATTTAGTAGATTAAGGTAGACACTATAAATATGCTTGTAAAAAAATTGTTCCGATATAGAGGTTGTCATTGTAAATGTATACTTCTGAAGTGCACTTGCAGACGTCGGAAATCTGCTAATGATCCTTGATTCTTTGCGTAACACACAACTAATTTATTGCATTGCTGTTCGCAACACGGTGTGCGAAAATATTTCGTATTTTTTGAGAAAGCCAAGACGTTTACAGTGCAAATGAAAATCAACAAGCAGAAAACAGTACTCAAATATATAATTTGATTTATGAAATGTTTTTTTTTTCAAATAGCACAGAGAATACAAAACTATAGGATGATTCACTGGGAGTGATATGAACATTTTCAATACATTGTTTGTGATGGAAAACCAGAATTCAATATTATTGTCAGTATTTGGCCATATTTGTATGAACACTCAATATACCATTGAAGTTGCCCGTCTCTGCCAGCCACATTCTACTTTACGATCTTTTCCTCGTTCCTTGCTCACCCTACAGTTGTAAACTTTTTCAGTAGCCTATTGAAATTCAAGAAGCCCGGTCATCTGCATTCTCGTCCAGAAATAAGAATATGGAATGGACAGAATTATATTGAGTAGGCTATAAACTGCTTTGACGACCGTCGTTAACAAATTCTGGTCGCTTCGACGTCACCTCATCATCGGGTAGGCCATCCCATGAACTCCCCCTTCATAAATGTAGTGCTTGTTATTTAATGATGTTATCTAAAGCACTGATTCGGCTATAAATTATTTTGTTGTCAACTCGTTTTTTGATTATAATGAATTTCAAAGAATTCGTGATATTTTTGTAGGTGTTCCTGCGACAACTGTTATTGTAGCTGAACCCAAGAACAGAAGATTGAAGGCACACCTCGAGCATACCCGAGTTTTATGGTGATAAATTGGATTTAAAACAATTGGCTTCGTAGATATTATTTTTTATCTGAGATGGCGAAGTAAACTGGGCCTCTGAACGTTCCATGAATACTGAAGAGAGTTACGTTGATTCGGGAGGAGATGGGACAAGGGGTCAACGTAATGGCCAGGATGAGGGGCGCAATGATATGATTCTGATATGTTAGAAATTTTATATTCATGATCTGTGCCACTTCTCACGTCACTTTACGTTTTTTAATGATGTTTAAAAGAACTCATTGACACGAAATATTGGTTCATAATGATGAGTATCCAATAGATGGGCTGTAACAAAGCGGATACGCAACAATTTTGCGGACGGAATTAAGAAAATTTTTGTGGGTGAGCATTCGGACTTTCATAAGCATTCGTCACCTCTCCTGAAATGTCACTCCATTCAACTCAATAGCATTCTTTTTATCTCTATGCCGAGATTGTGTCTCGTTACGCACATTTCTAAAAAATATATTTTCTTTATCGAGTAAACTTTTAAATCGGATTCTTGTCTGATGCGGACTGCCGGTCAATGTAAGAGGGAAATACCTACGAGCTTTCACCATTTATTATAGCAGGGAATTATTGGAAAAAAATGTACCAGTACTGGATGTTGCTAGTCATGACATTGAATAGTTAGGACACATCTTGTGCAGGCAACTAAAGTCAAGCTTGATTTAAATGTTTATATTATTAATAACGCCACATATGATAATTAAATATATTTGCACCATGCCAGTTTGTCAATTGCATTGTTTGTGTTTCTCAAACTTCATTTATCGTTCCTCATCTATTTGTTTTTTAACGGTATCAACCACTAAATAAAACTCATGATTCGCATGGTAGTACAAATAATTTCTTCAAATCGTGGTCAAGGTTTGTTTCTTCTCCCCGGACAATCGATATATAAATCAGTTTGATAGAAAATGCACATGATATGATTTTGCGATAGTGATTAACTTTTTTCGCACAGTGAAGTGAAAAGGACTTTTAATGTCTCAAAAATGTCATATGAAGAATCAGTATGTATACATTAGAGCCTTGTGAATTATTATTTATGGGTTATCTATCAAACATCACTTAGGAGGTCACTTATTTCATGAAAAATATAATGTCGATGTCAACAGTCTCATCAAATAGAAATCAAGTCCCAACAGTCCATTCCCAACAGTCGTATCAAATCAAATAACTGTCAATTCCCAACAGTCAATTCCGAATACTCTCATCAAATAACAGTCAATTCCCCTATTACTCCTTAACCTCGTCGGATTGTTATAATATAACAATCCGCTACCAGCCGCTGCAGTACATGGAAGAGAGCAATACAAGCTGATGAATTCAGATCAGGCCTACTCGACCCACACATTGGACAGCGGGCAGTTTTAGAGCCGTTGGCGCTATGAGGTAGAGGGTCGGAAATGAGAAATATATCGAATTAGCTGGACATTAAAAATGGAGAGGTCAGCCCGACATATCAGCTGTGCTATTTGTCTTCGGTATTTTCGTTTATAACATAAACATAATTTCCTGAATACGGAATAGTCAGAAATTTATTAGCAGCAATTTCTTTACGAGGAGCGACATGGGCGGAACTCGAAGACAAAGACTAAAAAGAATGAGTATAACGTCCGTTAATGGATTCTACACCTTTGTTGCCGATTAGTCCATCAATTGACTATAAACTGTGAAGTCATTTGATCTTGAAAACTATTACTTCGTCCATAATGAAACGCAATTGGGAAGGCTGATAATATGACATGTTGGCAGAGTATTAATTTTCCTTCAGCTCCTAATAACTTCTGCAAACAAATGGCATCAATTGAGAACGCATACGAAATGTGAACAATACCATCAGTAGTATATGAAATATTTTAGCGCATGAAATGCGCATCACAATCCTCTACATCAGAAGGTCGTTCAACCATTGGTACCGATGATACTACTTCCTCTGACACATCATAAATCCTTATCATTCGCCTCATGCTTACGCTTCTTCGTCACATAGAGGGTGCTGTAATTTGAACTGGCAGCAACTTTATTCTAAATCTCATGCACCGTTACTGAAGTAAAACGGAAAGATAAAAGTATACATGCGAAATTTTGGGTGTCACTGTAATGCTGTTAGGGATACTTGATTTCTCCTTCTACCATCTTTTATGACTCAGCAGTCGCTTCAACAATTAAGTAGTTATTAATTTTTATTTGTCTTAACTAATAGTTGAGTTTAGAGTTGTGGAATGTACTAGGCTTGTACGGGAGCCGGGGTGGAGTGTCTGGGTAGAGAATAGGCATTGGGGCTGCAGGCAACAAACAGAGGGCGCGCTCGTGACCTAGCTACGTCATCGCAATGCCTCCACATTGGTTGGATCAGCCAAGGTAATCAGCTGAAGCAGTCTGTTTTGGCCAGTTGCCGTGACAACTCTCTAGTTACCATGGTAACGAGGTATGTGCAGCAGAGAATAGCCCATCCCTTGCAAAATATGTTCGCTACACAACAGCGCAGACTGTTATCTGCGTGCTGGCCGAATGCCACGCGTCTCAGGGTAAACTTTTTATGTCTACTTCCTGACCAACAGTCATTTTGAGGACACTAAAAGTATCACGGAATAATTACCAACAGTTATTCAATAAGGGGCGGATGGAAACTCTGCCTCCGGTACAGTCAGATCTACTGTTTTTCGAACTGGGAGTCGATGAAAACATTGAAGTGATAAAATGTTGTTAGTGATTAAAACTCATTAATTATTTTTTTTCTGTAGATACTGTATAGTCCTTTTACAACCGCTTTTGAAGTCTTTGGTCAACTATTGTTGGAATCTCTGAGGAGTGAATGACATAAATATTGTTAGCTAAGCCTACAACCACTCAGTGTTTGATAGCGGGAGGCATTGTACAGACAGGTGTAAGGGCCGATGAAAACCCATCCTATTTACGAATCATATGGCAGTTATGATAAACAACTGCCCTAAATTTCCACCATTTCCTTCTCAATAGTAATCTCCTCCTGGTGAAAAAACTGCGTAAAATTAAAGGATTGACTGAGAGGATTGGGCGGACGGATGGGTAGCCACGATGGTTACTGTAGCGGGGCATAGGGACTGAATTGATTATAGGGGGTTTATTGGCGGCCAGAGGTGTTGAAAAGAATAAACTGATATTTTGAAACAACACAGACCTTCAATATATTTAGATCAAAGAATCACTTTATGGTCTTGAAAACATTAGTTCACAAGTAATGAAATATAATTACATGAGCACATTCATTAGGTCATATAGAAAGTTAAGAGTTATTGGACTCACGCCGGCTGCTGCCCGGGTGTGTCCAATAGTTTTAGAAAATCACAATCCTCAGACTCCAACCCAGAGTAAAGGAGACCTGGCATATGCGTTGTGTGTGAAGTATGTTGGAGGAAGACACTACTCATTGAGTATGAAGTGCAGACAAGACCTATCTCATAAAATTATATCATATTCTGGCACTGTTCATTATTTAGATGTGCGTGATACAGATACAGATACAGACACTAGGCTGCATCCCCCATAAAAGGGGATGGCCGACGGCAAGGTGCACATCACACCCCCATATGCTGACACTCAATTCAACTTAGCGTGATAATAATAAATATTTCTGAACAACTCTGTTTGGGAAAATTTATTTCAAGGAGAATTTTCTCAGGGAGTTCTCCTGTTAAAAATCTCCCGTTTTCCAATCTTTGTTGCAGTAGCAAAAGTTCTGCTCCGCGCAGAAGTTCATTCGTCCAGAGTCCACCAAGCAGCTCAGAGCACACTCATCAGAGTACCAATAAGCCGGTATGTTTGGTGGAGTTCAATTTCTAACACTAAACATCGTGACTGAAACAATAAAGCCCATACCTCCATACAATCTTTAGTTTCCATTTGTCATTGGTGGCGCCCAATAAATACCGTTCATTCATCAATTGGCCTCACGATTAGGCTTTACATAAGATTTGAAAGCCATATGACATTTAATGTCATGGCAGTGGGCAGGGCTGCTAATGCGGAGAAGTGTAACAGATATTTCAGATATTACTGATAAGTCAATGAGAAGTTACCCATAGGCCGCCATGACCGCCAATGCGAGGAGGTGTAACAGATATTACAGACCTTTCAGAGAAGCTGTTTTGTTGCTGATCGTAAGCCGCCATGACCGCCAATGCGAGGAGGTGTAACAGATATTACAGACCTTTCAGAGAATCTGTTTCTTTGCTGACCATAAGCCGCCATGGCCGCCAATGCGAGGAGGTGTAACAGATATTACAGACCTTTCAGAGAAGCTGTTTTGTTGCTGATCGTAAGCCGCTATGACTGCCAATGCGAGGAGGTGTAACAGATATTAAAGACATTTCAGAGAAGCTGTTTTGTTGCTGATCGTAAGCCGCCATGACCGCCAATGCGAGGAGGTGTAACAGATATTACAGACCTTTCAGAGAAGCTGTTTCTTTGCTGATCGTAAGCCGCCATGGCCGCCAATGCGAGGAGGTGTAACAGATATTACAGACCTTTCAGAGAAGCTGTTTTGTTGCTGATCGTAAGCCGCTATGACTGCCAATGCGAGGAGGTGTAACAGATATTAAAGACATTTCAGAGAAGCTGTTTTGTTGCTGATCGTAAGCCGCCATGACCGCCAATGCGAGGAGGTGTAACAGATATTACAGACCTTTCAGAGAAGCTGTTTCTTTGCTGATCGTAAGCCGCCATGGCCGCCAATGCGAGGAGGTGTAACAGATATTACAGACCTTTCAGAGAAGCTGTTTTGTTGCTGATCGTAAGCCGCTATGACTGCCAATGCGAGGAGGTGTAACAAATATTAAAGACATTTCAGAGAAGCTGTTTTGTTGCTGATCGTAAGCCGCCATGACCGCCAATGCGAGGAGGTGTAACAGATATTACAGACCTTTCAGAGAAGCTGTTTTGTTGCTGATCGTAAGCCGCCATGACCGCCAATGCGAGGA
>SDVV010015897.1:0-14402 GCA_016164225.1 Gammarus roeselii | reverse complement strand
ATAATAAACAAACAGTAAGTGAGCAGGCAGTCTATAGGAAAAAACTTACTTATATGGACCCCGTACCCGCACCCCCCGTCCAAAATGAGATGAAGGCATATTCCGACCAGAACCGAATAAATATATAATGAATAACATTAAGGAGCCAAGCATACCCCAATACAGCTATGTTAAGTAAAAAAACATATTATATACAATATAACATTAATTAACAGTAAAAATACATATGTTCAAACTACGAAATACTCCCAACCACATTTGAAAGCTAGGGCCGAATGAGTCAATTACACCCTAACTTTAATTAAATAATACTATAAACATGTAATAAATACACAAAATTTATAGTCATCAAGCCAAAAATGCATGTGTAATGTAAACACTATAAAGATAACCTTCAAAAAATGTAAAAGATTCCTAAATCAACTGCACATGTTTCCGAAAACTCGGGGGCTGCCTTGCCCACTTCACCTCTTTGCGCCGCCCCCCTCCCGCCCACACTCGAATGATTCCGATCGCGCCAAAAACCGGTTCTAACCGCCTTATCTGACTCCGCCCACATTCGTCCAGCCCCGCTCACATGGTTGCCCTAAGTTCACCCATCCATATGCCCGCCGATAAAACTGCCTCGACCTCTCCCTACCCACCATTTATGATCGCCCATGGTCGCCCCGTATACCCGCCCGCCGATTAAACGACCTCGACTTCCCCCCTATGTACCATTTGGGTCACCCCAAGGTGGCCCATCCATTCGCCCGCCGATAAAACGGCATCGCATTGCGTTCGGCGCCTATACTAACTACTGATATCAGTTATCGTCTTTTGTTTCATCCATATCAATTCATTACCCTCAGGAATCGTTCATGTGTTCTGATGAGGAGAGTAAATAATCCATAAAACTACCTGAAGCGAGTGAACGAGATTTTGCGTTATCTCCTTGATACTCTGCACTGTTCTCGTCTTAGAATGCATTGCTCGTGATAAGGTTTTTCGGCGGGATCAAATAGGAGACACTGCCCGGAAATAGTGCAAGGACTGACCGAGAGATCTGCTTGAGCTCAGTTGAACGACCAATATTTATTGAATGACTATATATTTGTTACAATGTGTTTGTTTGACTTTGAAACTAGCTTTGCTGCTCTGAATTGTCATTGTGCAGTAGTTACCAACGATCCTTAGATGAGGCCTGATGCCAGAGGGCAGACCAATAAAAGCTGAGAAGAGACTGCCCTCAACAACAACGAACTACTCCATGTGCTTCATCATCGTGATCGACCGCGTTAATAATACTGATTTTGAAACGGATAGCATTAAATCACATTACATCTCATATATGCAAATGAAATATAATATAATTTGTTCAATATGAACTGCAAAAGTATTTTTCTGAATATTTCTCGGAGTGTTATCGGTGCAACTAAAAAACATCGCTCGCATGTTCACATCAAACGCTTTACAATGTTCGACGTTGTTTAAATAAATGAAAACATCTTACTTGTTGTCGAAATCGGATCTGTATTACAATGGACCACTAATATTATTCATGACTCACATTTTACAGTACAAATATGGATAACTTGACAAAACGACCGGCTTTTGAGGTACCGACTTCTCAAGGTGATTGATTGTGGCATAACACCAACACACTATAAATCAATAACGGCTGATAGTGTATGCTTGCTGCCGGTCTTTAATCCAGGCTACAGCCTGGGAAGCGTTAGACTTTTATTGAAGGCAGATCACGTGTCATGTGACTTGGAAACCCAGTATCAACCAATTCAAGGCATTTTAACACACTGGATACTGCCACCAAGGTGATCGACACACAAGCATGAATAAATGCAGCAGTATAAAATTTCGGAAAATATTTGATCAATGTCACGAGCTAAGATGTGTTTCGTTGAGTGTTGATTGGGTTACGTAATCAGATATTATTTAGGCCGGTTTAGAAGCCTACTTCTGTGCCTAAATATCTTTGCCGTCTGTTTGACTGATCACTGATTCGGGGGGAGGGAGTAGATACAGGCGATACGGAACGCTAATTTTGTCCGGTCTACGGGAGCTTGCACATTACATTTCAGCGGCGCGAAGGCGGTCGGCGCGAAGGTGGGCGGAACGGAGGTTAGCGGAAAGGAAGTTGTCGGAACGGAAGTTGGTTGACTCATTCAGACGGACGGATGGATTATATAAGCATATGTTGATAGGTTATATCTGGGAATAGGGTATATATGTTAATAGGTCATATACATAGTATGTTTACATATATACTTCCTTTGGTATTCGCATTTCAATACTGGGCATACAGGGGGGTAAGGACAACATACATTTATAAGAATTCTTATTGATAATAAATTTAACAGTTACATACTAATTTACACGCACTATTAGAGGTTAAAATCCCACACAGTTCATGCTTACACGAATGTTGATTTTCGAACACGTTCAAGATGAATTTTTCAACTCTGGTATCATTTCTATGTCGTTCACTGTTAGAGAACCGCCCGATCATCTATTTGACTGGTATATTTTGTCACAGATAATACGCAAAGTAGAGGCAGTAAGCTCCACATACCAACGATTGATTACTTTGGATCGGTTTCTGTAGTACAAGTTGTATATTTGCATGAGTATTATAATACGATGCTATATTTTCCCAATATATTTTTGGATTGAAGCCAAACAAATCAAAAAAGTTGTGTATGAATATTATTATCCAATGATCCATTTTATAAGGATCGCTTTCGCAGTTAACAATCATGTAGCAATTCATTGGATGAATGGGCATTCTGTTTTCAGCAAAACATCCTATACAGGCACGTTTCATTATTGGATCGCTCATGGATATATTTTCAATTTGATTATTATCCTTGTTCAATGTAGATAGTTGGAAAAATACCCTCCTTACCGAATTTATTTGGTTGACACCGAGTGTATAACCTGTATAACTTACCTACCTACCACTCTTATTTGTAGTGGGTGGATTTTCACAATTCACTGTTATACGTATGTTTGCTCTTTTTTCCAGGTTAATGGCATCTTCAGAGTCGGGTGGACTTCTATCTATAACAAATATAGTTCTTCCTGCAGGGAAATTTCGTCTTATTATGAGATGAGAGCTCTTACGCATCCCTAGAGCCGAACGTGTTTGATGGTATGCTTGGGCGCACTCTCTGGGAAATGATGATCTAATGTTCGTAACTCAGTTGGCGTTTACATCAACGATAACGATCATATGCATCGTTTGCGACCATATGCATCGTTATGTGCCGCTTGATCAATGAGACACAGTGCTAATTCATGTGGAACAACCCCGTAGAAGGGGGAATCAATGGAGATGGAGTTTTGACCAGTAGGGAACACGATTGTTCTGACAATATGTCGATCGAACATGAATTCAATCATGTCATTGTTTCTTGTGAACGCTTTATTTAGAGCAGGCAAAGCTGTAGGGTATGGTATAACCTTTTCGCACCATAATTTACAAGAATCAACTGAATGGATGTATTGTTCATTGTCATGTGTTAGAAGAACGCTCCTCTGTTTTACCAGCATCGAACGTATATTTACGCTGATATTATCAAATAAACAACTGTTGCCACCGGATACATCAACATTTAGTGGTCATCATAGTATACCATGACGTACATTTTCTTGAATCCAGGTCTCATTTTCGTTTTGACTAGCAAAATTCGTTGCGACGATGGAATATGGAATTGCTGTTTGCTGAGATTTTTGCATCATATTCAGCCCTTTATTATTAAGATCGGAGCTATTCATGGATGTATTGGCGTTGAGATTATTTAGTAGTCGTGTATAACTGTTTCCTTCACACTGAACACCATTTAAGAATAGAGGGTGACTTTGGAACATGCGATGAAAAAATCCGCCAGCGAGTGTAACATGTGCAGCGGCGGCAAACGTGCTTCCATCTGCATTTCTAACACGGATATTCACTTCTGCAGTTAACGAATTCGAGTCGACCCTTACATTATCCTACCCTGGAATGTAAAATTCTATGAAGGAATCGGCATATCTACCATCATACAGGCAGCTGTTTGAACTTAGATCATTTCTTTCAAATTTCGACAAAAATATCTGATTCAATTAAATATTTCTTGTTGATGGAGGGAAACATATCAATCACTCCCATTTCATAGTTTCCCGTAGTGGCTTTTAGCCCTGTCATGTTGAGAGATGATCCACCAAGCGTGTTGTCGGTATGTAACCTTCCCTGAAACGTACGTTAGTGTTGCATGAACAGTGGTATTTATTAGTAATTAAATAATGGACGACACGACTCCATCTTTCCTCAACGGTTCTTCTGTAATTTACAATTTTCGTTACTTTTCCTGTGATCTAACCTCCAACTATTGCTTTCTTTACAACATTCTTGAGTGTAGCAATCCCATGTTTCTTGGTTGATTTTCGCATATCTTTCTGCTCCGAGTAATCGTGTGCTATGTTTCGAGCCATATCGGTAGCTGCAGGCAGTACAGTTTTTTGTAGAAAAGGGCAATGTAATGTCTTCCAAGACTGCCTATGATTGAGAAGAATCCGCTACTTCACTGGTACGATATCGGACTTGTGAATCTGCCAATATCATGTAAACTTCCACCGCGTATTTTGTCACGTTTCACGAATATAACTTTGTATTGTTTGTACGATGGATATGCATTTATCACCCTCATAATTGCTAGTTACCAAATGACCTTATTTATATTCAGCGTTATATTTATATGGCTCTAGCTTCTTTTAAAATGTGATGCGCATAGGCTCGGTCCACCACCCTTGAACGGGATGATACTGCCAACACCATCTCGTAGATCGATGGAAATGGAATCAATATGACTTCGCTGTATTTTTTTATATTTGAAATGGGCACGCTTAAATGAATAAGTTTTATTGATTGGAATAACATCAAGAATATTGATTTGCTTGTCACATAGGACACTGCGTGAAATTATATCAGAGTAAACGTTTATGTGGCGTACATTATCGTTCGTAAAGGACATTTTTTCGATTACGGCACCTTCACCGATATTATATTTACACATCGTTCCGCCCATTAAATCAGCCGACATATCTCCGACAGAGTAACAATTCACCGTAGCTTCAGTACATATGAATTGCGACAGGTTTTGTAGATTAGAAACGTTGAACTTTATGCGTTGTGTGGCACTTTCATATTCAAACAATTTTCTGTCATCTCTAACGATTAATTTCCTTAACAGATTTTTTCTGATTTTGATTTCTGGCTCGGAGATGTATTCTTCCAATGTATTGCCTGAGATATTTTCACTAGGAACAATCGAAGCAGTTTTATACCCGACTCGTTTATTTTTATCAATCAAATAGTGTAAGTATAAAACAAGTTTGTACTGTTCATCGTGTTTTATTTATTTTGAACCAGTCATTATAGAATACTTCTACAAGTCCTACGCTCCCCTCTCACTATAGCTGTATTCCTGGATAGATATTGTTAGTAAAATTTGAAGATGTATGGTTTTGGTACAATTAGCTACTGCTTAGCGATGAGACAGAGACAAAAAAAAGTCCTCCGGTTCCTGCAACCGGCACTGGTTCCTATGTCTTACAGACAATAAACCACTTATAGACAACAATATATACTCTAACTAGTAGGGCAATGGAACATTTTCCAGATTATTATTTATTTATCTATAACATACTAGAAACATTCACAGGATATAACCTGAAGACGTGGAAGTACTTTCGTCATTCATCCATGTGTACTCGCCAAAGACGGCTTCCCCAGGCTTACGTATCTTTCCTATTCGACATCATCATAACACATGACACATTCATCTTTCTAGCGATAGGTAGGTTCAACTTCAAGGGATTTTTTGGGAATGTCTGGATGCCCATAGGCAACAGTTGTGCACGCATCGATATAGTTTTGTTTGTTTTCAAATTTACTGAGGCAATTTTTAATAGTGCGGACAGTTTGAAGCTGGCATGCTTGTGCGCGAATGTTGTGTATGGTATCAAAGTGTTTGTACGTTTTCTGGTTATGTATGTCTCTGTATTGGTCATTTCTGACTTTAGCTTGTGTCTGGTAATTGACACCTCTAGCAGCTGATTTTGTGGCGTCGGACTCAGGCAATATGCTGTAACACTTATGCTGCAAGCAGATGATCTAACTCGGGTAGTCGCTGACTTGTTCGCTTTTCAGTAGTCCCATCTGTCCTTTCTTTGATGCATCGTACATGGGTTGATTTTTCGGGTAGATGCAGAAGTCCATGTATTCAGCCAGAGAAGCTTGTGCATTTCCGCCTCAATTTTGGCCACATCTTTGAACTGGAGCAGCAACGAGTCTGCGTCCGAGTAGTTGAGCAATACGTTATTGCCGTATTTGAGTTTCAGAGTGTCATAAAATAAACTGTAGACATTTGCTTCAGCTCTTTCAAGCACGTAGAATCCAACTCGAAGTGGATGAACAATTCGGACATTTTTTGCTTGCGGATCATGATGACTGTTTCGGGGCTGATGACGAAGCAGTTTTTCAGGAGGGCTTGGCAGCGTGTTTGCGGAACTCGTTGGGGGTGCGCACGACCTTTGCCTCTAAACTGATGTTGAGAAAGTTGAACAAAAGCTTGCCATAGATACTATTCGAGAGCAATTTGTACAGGGACTTTTTGAATGAGTTCGTAGACTCCCGACAATTTTGAACATTATTCATATTAAACGTTTTGCAAACCGGTTTCTGCATGATTCGAAAATTAGATGAACCTTGGCGACTTCCAGTCCTTGCCTGAGGAGTACTTGGAATAGTTCCAGGGCCAAGAGGTAGTCAGTTTGGGGCAGATGACTAGCAACCAGCTCACGATCAGCTCATTTTTCGGTTTTTGAGATGTTCCCAGCCTGCCAAGAGATTTTTTGTGACGAGCGAAACATCGTCCAAGGTAACCTCTTTGTGATGTAGCAGTAGCGACAGCTCGTCAGTTTTTTGTGCATATTCTACGCTGACTTGGGCATCGATACAGACAATGTACGTGTACTTCGCCAGAACAGTCCGCGTTTACCAAGTCGAATGCTTGAATTTCATCGGGTGTGAGCTCGAGGATTTCGCAGATGATAATGGGCTTACTCAAGCATCCACCATGAAGACTGTTAAAGTCCCACCTTGCTGCTGAGGATACAGATAGTTTAGGGTTATAGTCCTTGCATCGAGGATTGTGTATCTTGGTAAGACCTTTCGACAACTTCACAAATCCACCTCGTGTATTTATGACAATCAAGTGGAGTAGATTGATATGTTTGACCAACTCCAGTTTCATCTTGCCTTCGTGAAGGGCAGCATGCATTACAAAGCCAAAGGTGCTCACAAAATGGACGGGATCCAGGGTGTAGTCGCGTTTCATGGTCTCCCTAAACTTTTGGAAGACTTCGGCCAGTAGCAAATTGTCAATGAACAGGTAGATGATCATGTAGTCAAGCAAAGTCTTGCAGTTAGCTGCCTGCCACATTTCAATCACTTCAGCATAATCAAAGTCCGACATTTTTTTGCTCGAAGTTGACTAAAAAAGGCTTGTTGGGATGGGATGTCAGTTGGGTCCAGCACAGAATTCTAAGTGATATCTTCATGACAGAAATATCCTTTTCAAATAGAGAGGTCTAGAATCTTGTCAACTGAGGAGTAGCATGTCATGGCCACCATCTTTTAGATTTTCGGCAAGACGGTCTAAATTTGAGTTGAGGAACGCGAACGAATCGATGAACTTGACATCGTAGTTGCTCGTGCCATCGTTCAAGGAGTCAGAGATGCTGAACATTGTGTCTGACTGTTTTGGTAACACACGAATATTCGAGAAGTTAGTGCCGTCCAGTCCTCTCGATATAAATCTTATGTCTTAGGCCGATGCATTGTGAGCAATACAGTCAAGGCATGTGTCTGAGTTTCTCAGTGATTCTCAGGTTACAATTTGAACATAGAGCGGCAATGTAGTTCCCTGATATCACTTCTTTTTTGGATCTGAAGACCCCCTCGATTTAATGATCATGGTGGTGAACTCGTCTTTACCATTTTCTCCATAAGCGTCACCGCAGTATTCACATGTTTTGCTTATGCAATATTTTTCAAGTCCTGTTATGTGAGGACGGGGATGGTAAACAATGGTAAAGTATCCATGTTATCATAATAATCCAGCAACATATTCTTGACAAGATGTGTTTGCATCTCCTCAAGCGGAACTGTAGTCGAATCGACTACTCTGTGCCCTACAATTTTCCGGTCTTTATGCACTAGAGTAAAACTGTACATGCACAAATTGTGTATGTTGACTACAAGTTTTTCCTGTGTTTTTGGCTCCAACACAGATTCACAGTCATAATAGCAAGCAACGGGGGGTTTCATTATTGCGTGCATGGCTGAGAATTGGTACATTTCGCCTTCTTCGGGCATACTGATGTTATGCAAGACTGTACTGGACGAATATAATTTTACATGTCCAGCTTTTTTGCTCTCATTCATGCCCAGTCGCGTATGTAGAAATGTTTTCATAAATGTAGTGAAACACGGTATGAGTGCGATATGGTTCTCATCTAAGATTTGCACAAGGTGGATAGTGCGCTCCTCACTGGCCTCTAAACTGCTTCTGTATTCACCAACCAGACCATAACCTTCCTTCCCTTTGTGAGCTGATACGGTCTGATGTTAACTTCACAGTCCCTTTCTATATAAGGTAAATCTTCCAATGCCACAGGTGTGTTCAGGGCAAGTTTTGGAAAATTAAAGTAAGTGTTTTTTGTACAGGAGGTTGGTACGCTCCGACTGTTGTTTAAAAGTTGCGAAGTGTTTAATTTCAGGCAAGTGGAAATGGACAATAATGCTTGTCTATACACAATTATTGTTTTTTGTCTGATATTGACTATATGGTGCAGGCCTGCACAGTGTTTAGACCAAGGAACATAGTTCCCATGACATTTTGTTCTTTTAACCTTCGTCTTGTAGAATTTAGCTCTACACTGGTTACTGTATTAATGCTCCAGCCACTACCTTCTCGCTCTTATTTTCTCTAATTTATTTTGTAAATCTACAACGAGATCCTCAAACAACTCACATAAGAGCACGGTTTTTGCTAGCTGGATCGCTTTTGTGTTTATCACCCAGTCTTTGCCATCTATAAATGCATCCTCAACTTGTTTGCCCATTTTACCATTCACGGTGTATTGGAGTCTTTGGAATGTTCCTAATTTAGATTCGGAGTGTCCACTATTTCCTTGCATCCCTATGTAATCTTGGACGATATGTTCACATGTTCAGAGTATGGTGTAAAATTTGACGATACAAAATTATTTTCCTAAATTCCATTAGAGGTAAGTTGGTGAAATATAGCCTCACGCAAAGGATCCGTTCTATCGGTAGCGACGAACTGTTCCAAAGACGGCGCTGAGAACGAACCATCAGTAGAATGAAATACGAACTGTCTAACAGGAGACAGCGCCACGGACGGATCAGTAGGCTGAGTAACAAACTGTCCGACAGGAGACGGTGCCAAGGACGGATCAGCAGTACCCTGAACTCCGCGTTGTTTCAAAGATGGTAGGGGGGCAGTAGCAGCACCGGGTTGTGGGATTGCACTAGGGCTTGCGGACATTGCGAGGCTTGCGCTAGAGCTTGCGGACATTGCAAGGCTTGCGCTAGGGCATGCGAGGGGCGTACAGGTATAATTTCGGTATGGGGCACTCCCTACATCCTCCAACAATGGTGTTTGATTCACTTTACATGAATAAACAAAGGTATGTCTATAATATAAACAATAAAATAGGCTAACAAAGTTGCAGAAAGATATCTCTGGAAAAAAAATTAGGCATTTTGAATTACTGACATTTCGAGGAAGGTGTGTAGCCGACGAGATCAAGCGCACAAATAATATGTGAGCGGCGGCATTCGCCCTTTTATACAACAGTGTACGATAACTTGAGCATGAGGTCGTACGCTGCCAGATGTACGACAACAAAACCAAATCAAAACGAAAGCAAAACCGATATACGCGTTGTAACCTGTTTGCCTGCTTGCAACGGTGGGGTCGTATCAAACTGGCGCCGCTGAGGCGGTGGACAAACACATTATCAGGTTCTCGTCGAGACTACTCCTCCTCAAGATTGATTAACAAGGCCAAAAAATGAAGCTGATAGAAGTAAGAAATCTTGCAGTTGCCTATAACCGGACTCTCCAGAGGATTGCATTCATTGTAGCTGGAAATTTTGTGTCAACGACTCCACCAATTATTAAAGTTATCATGAACATTTTAAAGATGAAGGAACAAGTGACTGTTTTAATAAGACATGATTTGTTGAGTGTGGAACTGGAGTGCAACTCTTGATAAATATCCCTGTGTTCTTAAACAGTAAATCAAAACTGCACTAGTCTAGAATTGTACTAAGTCCTGACTTTATTGTTAGCTTCCTCAGTCAAGAGGAAATCATTCTGAAGCGTAGTACATTTCACTTTTCTAAGCTAATCTCGGAAGACAAGCCCCGAACGATGGATATACCAGACAGATCATTCGTCTTCTCAACTTATGGTGAAGATGTTCTTGAAGGAATAATTTATCAAATAAAAAAATCATAAAAATGGCTTCATCTATACTAACCTTTGTAATGCATCATGCCCGACATTGAAAAAGTCTCCTGGTGGATGATAAGCTCGAGTCTATTGCGGGTACGCTTTTTTCTTCATCGGTGGTCTCTGTCCTGGTTGTCGAGGTTGCCATGCATGTGTCTGCATCGGAGGCCTCTGCAACGGTTGTCGAGGTTGTCAAGCTTGAAGCTGCGGTCAGTTAGGTACAGGCAGCGGATGACGCTGGTAGTTTGAGTTACCTTACCTAGGATCACTCTGATAGTTTGGGCGATGACTGGTCAACGGACAGCCTTAATACGGATGATTTGCTGAAGGGTACTGCGTCGGTCTGCACGTGAAAATTTATGTATTAAAAAATATATATCACTGAAATTTTTGCTCTAAACGGAATAGATTGATTACAGAAACCAAAAATATGTAGTCATTTTTCGTTAAACATACCTTATCATCCCTGAAGTTCCGGGTAAATCTGGTCTACCCCTGATCGAGTTGTGATCATGATCTGTTGAGAAATAAATGTTAATAGGGTAAATCAACTGCTGGATAAAAGCATACGGAGCCACATTGGTTGATGTCAAAGATATTGACATGATCGATCGAACTTTAGAGATGTAAATAGCCCAAGCTGATAATTACCTGGTGTTGCCAAACGGCTCTTTGACTTCTACGTATCCTTGATGGAATACATCTGCAAATAGAGAGAGAAAAATATATAAATATATTAACGATTCATTTAAAAATAGTTAGTTGTATATCACCTGTTGGGAAAGATAAAGATGATTAGGTATGCGGACATCAACCTCTTCGCCTGACCCGCACGATTGCTTGTGAGCGGGTTCTCATCTAGTGGGAAGAGTGTCCTTATGGGAAAAATAATTAGTAAATACATTGATAGCCTCGGTGAGGTTGTCGTTTCAGGGACAGAGCACTTTCCTGTAAGAAAAAAAGAAAAAAAAATACATACAGGACAAGTCGCATTCGATCCATTAGCTACGAAAATTACATGTAAACTCCTTGTCGTGTATGACGATTTCATGTTGGAATCGGAGTCCGTACGTTATATTGCAAATGTTTTTTGTCGGGGTAGGCACGCAAATATTAGTGCAATATATTTAAACCAATCACTATTTCACTCAAATCCATTCTACCGCATAACATCATTGAATACCACACACTTTCTTATCTTGCGCATGCGCGATATCAGTCAATTACGTTACTTAGGCAAAACATTCCTTGCAAAAGGCAAGGTTGAACCGTTCCTCTCCATGTACAAGATACATGTGGAACAAAAACCATATGGTAACATTTTGGTTGATTTCACACACCCAAGTATTTCGAAACTCTTGATTAGAGCACAAATTGCAGGGCATGAATTTGAACTAGTGCTGCCTCTATAAAATATGATGTATGCCAAATTTGAAATTAGTAGTGAATTAGAATGTAGTGTCTACTACAATCCAGAGGCTGCTGCGTCACACTCTAGCGCGAAGGCCCTACATCAAGGCTATACGAATATTTGTCAGTGTACAACAAGACGCGATGTAGAAAATTTTCTACAAGGCTCTGATACTTTTACACGATTTAAACAAGCTCCCTTGAAATTTAGCAGACGCATGTTCACAGCTGCGCGTCCTGGATCAATTCTCTGTGCGGATGGTGCCTATATGAAAGATTAGGCAGATAAAAATGACGGAATTATATATTTATTGATCGCTATTGATATTTACAGCAAATATCTGAGTGTACAACCATTAAAAGGTATCAAATTTAGAAATAAGTTTGCAGCATTTGATACTATATACAACGACTTAGTATGCTAACAACTCGGATCTGTCCAGATTAGGGCAGTGAATCTACAAATAGAAGCTTTGAAGCTTATTTGTCCAGCAAGAACACATCCATATGTAACTCATAGAACAAGGCCATCAAAGCATCCCCAGCAGAGAGTGTCATACGGACCATAAAACTCAAGTTGGCTACATAAAAGCATGCTAAAATGACAACGCTATGTAGATGACTTGCAAAAAATTGCGAACACATACAATATGACACCACATTCATCAAAAATGGGACGGGTCTCCTTTGACGTTTATTTGTTGAACGACCCGTAACAAATTCAGGCACTGCTGTCGGAAATGTATAAAATAGGACGTAAAGGAATTAAAGTGCCCAATGCCCAACTAAAGGTGGGAGCGTACGTACGCTTACTGTACAGTGATCCCAGTCTCATGACATTCATGCGAGGACACGAACCAAAGTTCACGAAGGAAGTGTTTCGTTCTTAACGTATTAATCGAAAACATTACCCTCCCACCTATGAAATAACACCGCTCGATACTGAAGAACCCATCAAGGTTTTGCCTACAGGCAGGAACTAGTTCAGTGTGACAGACCTGATATTTATGCCATCAAGGTCTTGAAGAGCCGAATTAGACGAGAAAAAAAAACAAGTCTACGTGATATACACGGATAATCTAGTCAGCGAACCTACGTGGATTAATGAAGGAAACATCGTGTCATGATGTGGGATAAACGTACTTTGAAACGGAAATTGAATTTTATGATAAATTAAATCAATGAAAATCATCCGAACGTAGTCAAGTCATCAAACTATTAACTAATGAAGAATTTAAAATCATCTGCGAAATATTTGCATATATACAGAGCAAAAAAATGGGCTGTGACAAGTTAACCAAGTCACAGGTAACTAAATTCAACTCTATAATAGGACAATTAGGCAGTAAATCGTCCGGGACCAGAAGGAAAACATTATCAACCGAGCGTGAAGGGCTTCTGTTAAATTTACTATTACCCACTGCAGTGAGTTTGTTGACATAAATAATCCATTTATGAATCGGATTACCCCCTAGTTCCAATATCCACGATTGATAAGTTCACAACAAGTCATATTGGTGTTAGCGCTACACCCTTATCTGTCACAACAGGGCCAGAAAGAGCAGAACATGGCAGTAAATATCACAGTCAAAGGTTGAATGAACGTCGGGACGATATGCTAGATTTGAATGCTTTGCCTGAAATAGCACTAAAATATTTATTTTATCCATCCACTTATCGCTCTAGTATAACAACAGAGCCCGCACCGTAACCGCTCAAACAAAGGGAGATAAATAATGACGATGTTGCAGCACTTTATACGGCCTCATTGCCTCCCGTAACTAAGAAACTCTCCAGCGGCTTGCTTCATTTCCAACGAACCAACAAACCATTAAAATTTGAATCAAACTTGTTTGTTAGCCATCCCGATGTCCAAAGTCGTACTCACGTACCTAATATCCTAAAAAGTTTATTGGTAAATACGACAGAGATAACAAAATATGTAAATTTTCTCATTCAAACGTTCTCGGTTAAATGCCTAAGGCCTTTTTTAAAAATAAACTACTGAAAATTGGAGAGTAGGATGAGGCACTAGAGCGGTTCTGGGACACTTTATAAAATAACTAACGGCTTCGTAACACCGACATAACACTCGTAAACATCTACAAAGCAACACCGGTATACGATCACTGTATACGAAATCACAGAACAACATAAGATGGCACGCAAACCAGAGTGAAACATGAATGCCACTCGGACCAATTGGGAAAGGTAGTGTCTCAAAGCGACCATGAGGTAAGGCCATGTGAGCTCACCGCAACACTGACTGGCATCATGACTGGCAAGATAATATGAAAATAAGAAGTAAATAGGGTCCCTCAGCGTAGAAACACTAATCATTCCTACCATAACCGATAATCGTCTACAATTCCACGTATTGTAACACTGATACAAAAATCATATACATATA
>SDVV010015896.1:0-14402 GCA_016164225.1 Gammarus roeselii | reverse complement strand
TATATATATAGAGAGAGAGAGAGAGAGAGAGAAATATGCTATATGCTAAAGATGACTAAAAGTACAGAGTCAAGTGAATAGATTTGATAAGAATAAAACTCAAATCAATGAAGAAAAACCTTACATAAGTATGAGAACGTGGGGAGAAAACATTATTTGGTTTGATTATGTTAGGATGAGTTAGGTTTACGGGCATTATCACAAACCATTAGTGAAAAAATGCTACAGTGGATATTGTGAATGCTCAAAAAGAGACAGATATTCTGAATTGGAATGCAATCTCATAACAAAGCCTGAATTAATCAATAACTTCTAAGCGTGTAAACTGCAAACGTCCTACAAACATTTGTGGCAGTAAGACATGTGAGAATAAGCATCTAGTAAAAACATGCGAGCGGATAACATAATTGAGATGTACATTAAATTATTGGAGAATTTTAACACTAACACTCTACACAAAACCCATAGATCAGCTCCCCAAGACGACATGGAACCGGGGTCGAGAGGTCAAATAAATCAATATTTTGGATCATTACATCCAATTAAGCGTATTTCATACCCAACATTCCATGAAAATATGCAAATTTTTGCCTGATTAAGATATATTCCTCTGATAAACAATCAAAACATATAACAACAACTAAAAAATAGCTAGATAAGATTCTCTGTTCTACCCTAACCGACAATGATTGACTATTATATACGGTGTATCCTACCACACCCAGATGATAAATCTTACTCCAATATCCTACGTGATCTGGTTCATGACTAAGTTCATATACTAACATATAAGCCACATCAAAAATATCTGACATTTAACACTGAGTTAATGCGAATAATGTTATTTCTACTACGATAAATGTTCAAATCTATAACAAATTCCTAGACCTAACTTATGCTCTACCTCTAGCAGGACAACATCGAACAACATCGAGCAAAGTCACATCCTGGACATACCCAAGAATCTATTCATATGTAGTGTTCAAGAATGCAGCTGACATGAGTCTCAAAGAGTGTGACCATTAAAAGCTGGGCTTCTATTCAGTGATGACTCAAGTAAATCACTACAACGAATAGCAGCTTGTCGGATAACCTCTCTAACAAATCCATGAAACTTAAGACCGACGTCCACAAGAACGTTCAAAATCACTTTGAATTTGGACGAAGTCCAAATGACCGCCAAAAAGTGTTAACCACCTCTACACCAGGACCCCTCCAGCCAGGATATCGTCTTCTAAAAAGTTACACTATACACTTGCTGGGGTTCAATTACAAAATTCCACGGAGATGCAGTACTGACTTACACCTCCTAAACATACATTCCCATGATTATCGTGGAAATAAACATACAACAACAATGATGACTATAAAAAATAGCTAAATAAGACGCTCTACTCTGCTATAATTCCCATTAAAATCGTAATACGCAGTGGGTATCAATCATAGTGAATCGGTCTACTTACACAAATAGGCATAAACAGAACGAGGTTTTTGCCTAGTGGACTCTCTAACTTCTCCTAAATATTGAAGAATGGTCCTACAATAAACGTACAATAACCTAACAGCAAGACTGAGTTTGTAACAAATGGAATCTTCTACATCTATAATAACGACGTCAAACATTGTACCAGGATAAGAGAAGATATATAAAACACCTAAACAAACAACATGTGACTAAATTATACCTGAAATAATGTTCAACATTGCAGATACAAACGTAATATATCCTAATATTCTGATATTGTATAAATACCCATTACATTGCATCGAAGATGGAAATTCACAAGTGAACTTACAAAACTGAACGAAAATATACTGAAACGCTCGCGTCATAACAGAGCAAGAAAATTAGTTCGCTACCATACCCAAAACATGCATTAAAAACCATGATGTACGAGAAAAAACTAGCATGTAACCAAACAAATAACTAACATGAATAAGTTGCCATGACATGCAACCGACATAACTGAAACCTATAGTAATGGATGTGAAATGCTTCTACGCAAATTCGGTATAGCACATACAAAAATCTGATGAATTTAGCCTGAACTCAGTCCAAAACAGGGTTAAATTAACATTTCTTTAACTAAAGCAGCCACGGTTAAATCGTAACAAAATATAATATATACATATAAAATACCAAAATGATGCAACAAGCTACGAATTATGCATGAAATAGTATGCTATATGGAAGATGCAAGAATAAAATATCAAAAAAATTATATAAAAAACTATATAAATTAACCGATCATTAATAAGAATGCATAGAACAATTTAATAACTTACAATAAATCCATATCGTTCAGGTATTCTCGCTATTGGAATACCGCGTCAATGAAACACTGATATAACTATTTCAAAACTGGATAATGCATTATGGGGGTAGATAGATTCTCGTAACGAAGCTACTGCATCCTGAGAAAAATATACATTCACCCACCAACTGCCAGACAAATAAACCGTACTATTCCTATTGATATTATATACATATGAAAAAAGAAGATGGCAAACACAAAACATAACCTATATTCAATATCAAGCTGGTATCAAGCATCCTACCGCCAAAAAAATTCCACCAAACAACCTCCGAATGAGTCAAATATACCACAACTAGATAAGAATACAAACATATATGTACAGAAAAGTATATAGAATTATAATCCAGTCATAAATATATAACGAAACATACACTCAAATATAGCAAATATGATACGGAAATAAGTTATATGACAAAGAATAGGTTAGAGCATCTCACCTAATTTTACAGGAGCGCATCCAACTTTTTGCCTAGGGGTGTCCCCAACCGCACCCCACCAAAAATTTACATCTTGGAAATACCATTGAAGGATTGTTTCAGTCACCTGTTATATGGCATCATTTTTCTATGAGTGCGATAGAGAAAAACGATAGAAGGAGTTACTGCAGGAGTAACTAAACAGAGCGAAGGGGTACTGATAAAAAACAATCGCAGAAAATAACATGAATGAAATTGAATCTACGCTACGTTTAAATTTATCAATAGTGTACGTCGTAGAAATGATATCAAATTGAAAAATTCATTATGAACGTTTCCGGACATCAACATTCGTGCAAGCAGAATATGTGGGGAGTCTTAACCTTTAAAATAGCATGTAAATTATTATCAATAAACTTTATTTTATATAATGTATGTTTGTCATTATCCCAAAAACATTCAGAGGACACAGCATTGAAAATGCATGTATGCAACATGAGCAATACAATATACCTAAGCATTGAAATGCTAATACCCTTATGTAAATATAAATATATTACCTATTAACAATCGAATAACCCGATAAACTATCCATCTGTCCGGTTGCTAAAACCACTTCCTTCGTGCGGCCCCGCCTTCGCGTACCTTGTTAGGCTCCGCCCACCTTCGCTGGTGAGTCAAAGGTTGCAGCATTGAGCTACCCCCCGCCCCTTCCCACCCATAAGTGACTCTAGAAAGCGGTTCTCGCGGTCATTATAGCTACTACCCAAAACACAAATGACCTCTCCTGACGTCTCATTCGTCTCTCCCAATTTCACTCTAAACTGTCGAAGAGCAGTCTGTCATGTCCTCCGACCACCTCCCAATAGTAATCAATTATCAACTCAAAGTCCAATCCATAACACACATCCTCAGACATTTCGTGACATCAAAGAGCCGAACTGGACGGATACAATGTGTCAACAGAAACCGCTCTACACGATTCCGATATCACTAAATGCACATCTATTGACGCTGCCTCAAATCATAACACCACAGGGCGCAACCAAGAAAACTTACACTACATACCCGTCGGGTTTGTCCGCGGCTTCAATCCAACTTTTGAGACCCACAGTAAGCGCAACATTCAGCAGTGGAACCACCTTGGCAATTTATCCACCACCGACCACAGAATCATGCAGATTCAAACAATTACCTAAGAATAGATGCAGACTTTCGTGATCACCAGACAAACCTGTGACGGGATGTGCTGATAAGCACCAACATCCGAACCTCCACATCAAAATTAGGTAAACTGAGCAGGAGCCTCAACAACAATAACACAAAGCATATTAATACACAGGAGGCAATCCTACTACCCAACACTCATACCTAACCTTCAGAAATGCAACTAGCAGACATATTAAGGAAACACTGCTCAAACTCTTGCCACCTACCACATCATCCAGTCATTAGGAAGATACTCAAGCAGTTTCTCAAAAAACTCCTCTGCAACGGACTCTGACATCACATCATACAATTAAGCTCCCAGGTCTACACGTCATCAGAACTCTCACAGACATCTTTCATATTTCCATTCTACGCAGCACCATCTTGAACACCTGGAAACGAACAGAAATCATCCGTCCTAAAACCTAGCAATTCCCCTGAAGAACCAGGTCCATACAGACCTATGTCACTCCTCCCGAATTTCTCGAAATATGAGGAGAGACTGGATCGAAGAAAAATAATAGCAATAATCCACTTCCCCCCATACAATACGGTTTCAGGACACAACGCTCCGCAACCACACTGCCCACTCACCTCACACAGACCATCCACAAATGCCTAAATGTAATAATACAGCTACATGCACTCTAGTATCTGCCGTTGACCTTAATAAAGCCTTTGAAACTGGTCCAAATCAAATACCCGCTAACACATCAAGCCAAACGACAAGAAGTGGGTGGCTCACGAACACACTATTTCTTTAGGGCTCTGTCCTTCCCCATCACTCTGCATAGATGTGCTGGATTGACCCACACCAACACACCCAATCAACTACATCAACTCATACGCGGATGACCTTATAATCATCATACCCCACCACAAACACGAGCCCGAAGCAG
This sequence comes from Gammarus roeselii, assembly GCA_016164225.1. NCBI lineage: Eukaryota > Metazoa > Arthropoda > Malacostraca > Amphipoda > Gammaridae > Gammarus > Gammarus roeselii. The sequence goes on along the minus strand of SDVV010015896.1, from coordinate 9,560 downwards.
CAAACCTCGAAGTCTTGTCGTGCAGCAAGACACACGAAATCATGCTACAGAATAATAGAATGACTGAATCCGCAAACAAGCATCCCATACATAATTAACACCAGACAACTGTGAACACAGCATCCACCCTCACATTACACTAAACAACACTCCCATACTCCACAATACCACCACCGCGATCCTTGGAGTAACATATGACACAGGAATGACGTTCAAATTTCACACAAACAACATCAACGCTTGATACAAATTTAAATTGAACAAACTACGGAATAGGTCGGTGTACAGCCTGTTGCGATGCGTGAGACTGTGTTCTGTAATCTTTGTAGTTTATGTGTGTGTGAGCTAGGTCAGAAGACAAGGCGTCTTCTGACCTAGCTCACACACATAAATTATAAAGATTACTGAACACAGTCTTACGCATTGCAACGGGCTGTACACAGACCGAAAATATTTCCCATTTAGATAAGGAAGAAATCTTTAACATGGTTCTGCACCCGGCTTAAGTAGAGAAGCAACTCAGCAAATCAAATATTTACAAATATGCAGAGCCCAATGATCTGCATCAGAGAATATTACTGAACCTCTCCGAAATCATAAGCAGTCCACTGACGGAGGTCTTTGACATGTCTATGACTACTTTAACGATTCCAGATGCTTGAAAAACAGCGAACATCAGTCATATTCATGAAGGAAGTAGGCAAAAGCCAGGTAACCATAGACCAATCTGTCTCACATCTGTAATCTACAAGCCCTTTGATAGATTGATACACACCAGTATAACTTGTCATCTCGAGAGGAACCGCCTCAACAAGGAAATCCAACGCGGTCTCAGAAGTAAACTTAGAAGACCTGTTATATCTCCTTGTTTTTTTTAATAAGGTCGCTGAGATATACGAGAAAACCAAAGCTGTCGACCTATTTATCTTGACATTTAAAAGCGTTCAATAAGGTCTCACACAAACACCTGCTGAAAAAAATGTAGGCTTTTGATATAACAGGAAACGTGGCCAAGTTGCTCTGAAATTGGATCGCGAGCCGCAAGCAGTGGGTCTGCGTCGACCAATGAAATGTCAGTCTGCTGCGGCAACATTCATAGTATCACATGGCAGTGTTCTTGGGCCCCTCTTCTTTATAATCTCAATAAGTGACCTCGACACCGACGTCGTTAGCAAGTTATCAAAATTTTATATTGGCACTAAACTCTGCCAAAGAGCGAACTGTGAGCAAGATCGCATAACTTATAAATGTATCTTAATAAGCTAGTGGACTGGTGTGATGAGCGGCAAATGAACTTTAATGTTGAAAAATGCTCTGTTAGATACATAGGGTCAGACAATAGAAATTTTGCTCACTAGTTGACAGACCAGCATATGGCTGAAGTCGACCAACAACGAGATCTTGGAATATTAATGACCAAAGATTTCAAGTGGAAGAAAACAGGGCCAGCTAGCTTCAAGAAAGGCAGAGATATCGTGCTTCCGTTATATACTTCACTCGTCAGGCCTTAACTGAAATTTGTAATACAATTTTGGTCCCCCCACTCAACAGATGATGTTAACAAGATGGAACGTGTTCAGCGCCGATCAACAAAAACAATCCAGAACTGTGAAATAAGAGATATCCGCTACGACTTGACGAACTGAAACTGATATTGTTTAAAAGTGCACTAGACTTTGAAACTTTCACCACTACGTTTTGCTAGGTTAGTGTTACTGTCAAACAATCTGTTAATAATACTTTTTCAGCAAGCGCTCTGTAGGAAAAAAATGATTTAAAATATCCTAAGAAGACACATTTTCTCGACCAAGATGAATTCAGTCAATTTGCCACGCTGACGCGTTCAAGTTCAACAGCTGAATGCGACCGTTGATCCACGTAATTTAACGATCACCCGAATGAGAAAAATTTACATATTGTTAGGACCCATGTATTGTATACCATTAATCACCTGTTCGATGAAAGTTGACCAGCTCGAAGAGTTGTCGCTGAGTAGTAATAGTACTAGAACGCGTACACACAAGCAGAATGGCAAAATATTCCTCTTCTCCGAGAAGCTGGTCATTAGTGCACATTTTTTTCAGATGGTAATTATTAATACGCTCCAGAAATTAGATTGCACTATTTCGACGCTTTAAATGACTGACATGTTATTAAATTAACCATATTCTACCTATATAAATTGTAAACAAAATTTTGATCGCGCGAAATCTAGTGCATCTTTAAAAGAAGACGACTGAGAAGACAGTTAGTAGGAACCTTTAAATACCTAAATGGATTTACGTGAGCTAGTTCTGAGGGCTTCTTTGGTCAAGATTATGGCCCAATGAACAGAAATAATGGACAAAAGCTGCAGCTAAAAACATTCAGAACATCAGTGACCAACAACTTCTTTCCAATCAAGAAGTTGTAATAACTTAAGAATTTTTTAAAACCAACATGACTAAACCCCCCCCCCCATCGACCCCCCCCCCCTTCATTACTAAGAAAACGTGGTGAGGACTACTGCCACCGAAGGAGGTAACAGCCTTCGCTAGAGCTTCAACATCCGACCAACTATGAACGATGGGCACCTGATCTAGGCTTAGCTAGTTGTCTTACAATAAGTATTTTTTGGATTACTGCTAAAATGGACTCTTCAGCTCGTCCCTGGCCTACTACTCCTGCTATTACTTCTATGGCTACACTTCGACTCCCTTCACACCACAGAACGTTTCACGTAGACAAACCTCCTTTGCTGTACGTCGTTGAAAGCCTTCGTCCGTACTTCGCAGGTCTGCATCTACAAAAACGTATAATGTAATCCATGAAGACATCAGACCGACTGGAGGTTGACGTGGATGAGATGGGGCTGCCCAGGTAAGACAAGGTTTACCTGTCGATGCTAAGGTGCGGGTATTACACTGCTCTTCAGTCATAGTAGCATTGAATGAATAACAATCTGTGCCTGCGGTGCCGGGCGCTCCCGATGCGGTCGAGCACGTCATGTCGTTGTGTCCAGGGATCGCCCCAGGCAGGCTCAGCCATGAAAACAGGTCGGGACCGGATCTAAGAGAGCGCCGGATCTAAGGATGTGCGCTACCACGAAAATCTAAATTACATTATTTTCTTTCTCAAGTACTTCTCATAAACTCGTTTCTCAGCAAAAAGCTGGTCAGCCCCTCTGTACCACTCCCAAAGCCGCACAACTTCCTAACACACACAAAACAAACAAATCCCTAATGAAATACTGCATTATTTTTTTATCATTTGCCCTTATTCAAGGGAACATTGCAAGCATTGTGCCTTTCAATCGATACCACGCCCAACATTAAACTCAAATTTATAAGCCTCAACAAAAATTCGACTATAGATTCTCTACCTCTATTTCTCTTTTTCTCTGCTTTCATCACTTCTAACGCCTCTTGCACCTCTTCCTTAGTAATACCCATTTTAATTCTGGCTCCCAAAACTTGTATCCGTGCACCACCACCCTCAGCGACAATGTCAACCTCTCCGGCATCCTCAACATTCAAGAACTACCCAAAATACTCCGCCCATCTCTTCCGTACATCATTACTGTCCAACATCCCTGCCTCAGACTCTTTACCTCTCTCCAAAATCTCTTCTTGTTCGCAAAATCCTCACACGGCCGTCTGCATCACCTAGAACCAGCCTCCCTCTTTGTTTTCCACAACTTCGCCTCTGTTCTCATCCTAAATAGCTCCAAACTCACGTTTCATTCAAGCAGTAGTTGATCAGGTATTCCTCCCATCTCTCTCCAAACCTACACATTCACCTCAAAATCAACACAACAGCCTCACGTGCTTTATCATCCACTGCACCACGGGCCATCCATCTTTGCCCACGAGTATTCACAGACATCTCGCTTCTTAAGCTATCTGTTACCCACCACCTGCACCAGCTCCATACTCAATCCCATTAGGTTCTCTTCGCTGTCATTTCTACCCGGAACGATATACCTCCATACAACATTCTCCACCTCAACGTTTCCGATTCTTGCATGTAAGTCATCCAGTACCACCAAGTTCTATTGACCTCAAAAACTCTTAATACACTCACTAAGAAAACTTCAAAAATGCACCCTCTACTTTCGCTATTTGATCCGGAAGAATTCACAACCGCACCTCGTTCTATACTAAACTTGACCTTCACCCACAACAATTTTGATGACACTTGACACCACTCCGTAACGCTATAATCCCACGGTTCACTCAACAACGCCACACCTGATCGTGCTCAACCTATTTCCTCGCCCGACTTCCTACCACATACCACACCAAACACACATCGTTCCTACCTTTCAACTTTGTCTCACTCAGCGCGATCACATCATGTAGGCCTAAGCTCAATCAAACTTAAGCCGGAATGTCATTCAGCCTTCTTTGTGACACACCACATCCTCTCACGTTTGCCTCGCATACTGCGTTGCTTAGATCTCTGATTTTGTTACGGAAGATGTACTCATATCACATGTGTCTTAGAATTCGAACACATTATTAGGCTACAATGTAAAGAGCTAGTGCTTATTTTAAGTAAAGTACTCCTAATAATTTAAACTGTGTTACATAGAATATGACTACAATTATTTCGTCTACGTACAACGCACAGTTTACGTTACAATTCTTAAGATAATCACAAGCATATACTGAAACACCTATATAAGAAAGTATGAAATAATGTTCACACTTACAACCGCGTTTGAAAATTAAAAAATATTTTTCACTGAGAGAAGAAAATCTGACATGATGATTGGTCGGTATTGAAGATGGCTGACAGCCTTCAACTTGTCGGACTACAGAACTTCAAGTCACGCACTCCAATTCTTAAGGGACAACCAGAACTGTTTTGGATGAGCTTCCCTGTTCAATTAGCAGCCGTATCTTTATGGTTCATGTAAATGTTTTCATCTCGGCCGTATGTATCCATCATACCTTGTTAACTTTCTAATTAGTTTGAAAATTTTGAATTCGTCTGCCAAACATTACGTGAGTAAGGATCTACAGTTCCATGTCGGATATTTCCAATTCTAAGTTTCTTTATCAAAGGTCAGCGTAAACAGGATATTATCATGATTATTTTAATGTCAGTTGAACTGACTTATTTGTCTAGAAACCAATAGTTCAAGCTACTTTTATTCTCTCATGACATATTGAACAATACGCCTTTGATTGGTGGGATGCAATGGTAAGTGCAATTACTACCCTCACTTATAATTTAATGTTCGATTACTTAAAGAGATCCTACCACAAGTGAGATAAAGAGGCTACGTCCATCCCATCAAGTTTCCACGGCATGGGCGTAAACCTGTGCTCTCTTTAATTAGTACTCAACATTAAATTAGCCACCTAATCTTGAAAGTATTCACCACGAGAAAGGAATCCAAATCCAAACTAAAGATCACATGCTTATCGATTTATTTATTATACGTCGAATAATAACACCTTGTTTTGGCATGCAAACAGGATACAGAACCGACTGAACTTATCATGCAAGAGCTTCTTAGTCGAGCAATTGCAACTGGAGGGATTCAAAATGCAAAAAGCATGTCAAGCCTCGTGACAAGCGTTTTCCATACATGATAGCCAACATGTTTCTACGTATGGAAGGCAGGAGTCTTTGAGGAGCATCAGACCAAGTTTCCTTTCATTGCGATGAAGAAATAGCCTTGAACCGGTTAGCACCTCTTCATAGTTGATTGTTCATCAAAATTCCAAGCAATGATTGGTGCAGAAACATGTAGAAGAATTAAATTGACACTCATCAACACAGCCGGACGGGTGGAAATGATCAATTACAAACTGAAATGGTATTTCTTCAATTACCTTATTTTAAAGCTCAGACAGATATCATACCATCAGAAAATGTAACGTTATACCGTTACATTAAATTTCATGTATAGTAAAAAACGATCGTTATAACTAATGCATTGAAAACACTATAAAGCAGCACGGAAGATCGGATATAAATTGACGTTTTATATGAAGATCAGCGCGCAATGGTATAAGGGGGCTTAGAGCAGGAAGCCGATCTCTGGCAGGAGTCGACGCCACTCCTGGGGGTGACGCTGCTGGAGACCTGCGATGGCACCCCCCACTAGGGAACGGGTGTGAGCCTGCTCTTCGGGGGAGCAGGTTTTGCAACGAGCACCTCGACCCAGACTGCGGACGTCACCTGGGAATAGAGGGAAGGGTGGTTAGGAGGCATCTTTCAAAGCGTCAGTCAGTGTCACTTTCAAGGGTCTCAGGCTACTTAGTCACAGTGTGATCGTTACTGTCTACAGTGTAACCCTGTTTACAGTGTAACCCAGTCTACAATATGCAGTGTAACCCTGTCACACGGTGCCTTTGTTTTCTCAGTGCCACCCAAACTGAGAGAGACTCCAGCATTCTACAGTAGGCCTCAGAATTGTCCGTGCTCTCTGCAACAACAGAACGGTTGAAAACGGTGAAAGGAGTTGAACATTCAGCATCATTCTTTTCAGTATGGATTTTATTAGAAAGACTGGAAGAACATGCAAAATGACTCATTTGCGATCGATTTGACAGGAACTATTGCTGGAATCCTTCAATTTGCTCTTCTCTCTATGAAAATGATTTTGATGAATAAAGAAGCAAAGTTAAAATACACATGAGCGATTGTTTGTTCCACGAAAAAACGCATCTCTTCGAAATATCTGCAATATCTTTTTTGAAATGTCTGATCACTTAAATTAAGCGAATTATGATCTTTTTTAAAATGTCTGATCACTTAAATTAAGCGAAATTATGATCTTTTTTAAAATGTCTGATCACTTAAATTAAGCAAAATTATGATGATAAGTTATGCTAAGCATTACAGGGAAGAGCTCACACCTGATCACGTAAATCATCCGAAGAGTTGGTACTCCTGAATTTGAACTCTTAAACAGCTGCGGTCAAACATGAAGGTGCTCTTTCATCCCTTGCCAGTAAAAAGATTCACTAACGGGGTTGAATCAACTCCGCATGGGGAACAGAGACTTGGTATATAAAAACAGACCCGTTATGAGAACAGAATGATGACGGCCATCTTGCTAACGATGGAAAGGAACGATCATAAGTCGAATACGACTGACGTTTCTCGTATTTAGTAGATACGTTCTGTTATATCATCTGACTACATGATTCGGAACAAATTTATCTTTGGATAGTAACCCTCATGTTCGTAACTCGTATTATGCGAATTAAATCAGGAAGCTGTATTAGTTCTAAAAAAATGAAAATATATAATTGTTCGAAAATGAACTAATATAAATAATTGACGTGTCAACACCTGTACTTAGTGTTCACCAGAAGCTCGTAGAATATAACCTCTAATAATTAAATCGAGTAATCCCCTTTATCAAAGTGAATAACGAACGCTGTAGTACAGTAATTAGGCCTAGGCTGGCTTTGAAAGTTCACTCGTAACACCGCAGACTTGCACTACTGCTTCAGAGTTTTTATGACAAAGGTGTCTCTTAGAGTCGGTAACTTGTCCCCCTTGCATTGAACCAGGCAACAATCCAGAATCCCAGAATTCGATCGCTGGAGTTATGAAGACGAGCAACCAAAGTAAACTACAATTGTACCTGTTTGAACAGGAACGAGCACAAATTCTTGAATTGTAATTCCCTTCCTCCATGCAATTGACCGTGTCAACTATTTGAGCTTCATCAGTGTCATTTTTCAGAGTACTTTCATTCTTTTTTTCATGTTCATAAACCCAAATTCCCTGTTATCACATTCATGGGAAAAGAAACCTGTTCAATTATCAGACCCATCTTTCAAGACTTTCTGAAATGATTTTTTTTTCAGTGCACATGTATCATGTCATGTTGTTAAGCAGTTCGTTTTAAAATTTGAGTTTTTGTATGCCAAACATTACGTGGGTGAATGTAATATACAGCTTCACATTGGACGTATTGTACCGGCAGTTGCCCTATTAAATGTCAGCATAAACTGCAAATTTTCATGAATAAGAAAATGCCTTTTGAGCTGACTTGTTTCAATAATTTCCCTTGAAATCAATGGTTTGATGTGACGTTTTCGTTTGCTCTGACAAATTGAACAGAAGAATAGTGAATGGCCTCCAACGATGTCCATCGGATGCTGGAATAGAGAGGAGTATCGTCTCACTACCCTTAGGTCTTTTTGAATAATAAGTAAATCTAAATTGCCAATGTTGTCTTCGGATCAGCTCACGCTGACGAAGGCTTGCTTCATATTACCTGTGTATTTTGATATTTCTGGAATTTTTCAACCTGTAATTATATGTAAATAAAAACAACGTTGAATCATCAACTGACCTAACCTGATTTCCCCGGGACTAGTCAGCAATCCATCAGTGCAAGAGCCGAACTAAACCCTGATTACACCCAAATAGCATAGTAAACATTAGATCGTCATGAGCAGTAACCTTGCAAGAATGTTGGGGTACCTCTCCTTCTTTAGAGGAAGCCACTTAGGTAGGTATACTGAGGATCCTTCGCTAGGTAGGTATAGTGAGAATCCTCCGCTAGGTAGGTATACTCACGGACAAGGGAGACGCCAGCCCTGGCTTTGCACTTGCGAAGGTCCTCGAAACAGGAGACGAGTTCATTGACAGCCTCTTTGCTGGCCAAGAACTCATCCAGGTTTTTCTTTGAGATCTTGGATAGGGTGAGGTTAGGGTCCAAGTGGAGAGGAACCGCAGGGCCACCAGCACCTGGAGCCGCTGCCGGTTTTGCCTGAGCCTGACGGTTTCCTTGATTTTGTTGCTGTTGTTGTTGCTGAGCGCGACGTTGTTGTTGCTGTTCTGGTGTCAATTGCTGCTGCTGTGGTAAAGCGGACACACACACCACCAGGGCGGTGAGAGCAACGGCTACGATTTGCAGTTTCCTGAAGAATAAGAATACATTATTGTATTTGAAAATCTCTATAAGGAATCCAATCTTGCTATTAAACATCCGAGGCATATAAAAGCCATTCAGCTCCCACGACCTTAACGAAAAAAGGAGTTGAATAACAAACTTCACAACATGAGGCATCAATGGAAACTAGAGAACAAACATGGTATGGACACAACAGTAAGCATAAATATTTTATAATTCGACGATATACCAATTCGAACCTACTAAGATGCGTTTTTGATACCCCCTGAATCTTGACCTTTATTCATCCCCACAAAGATCCTAAGTGGCTAGAATATGGCCTGACACCTTGCTCACAAAAAGTTTATACAGTTAAGAGTAATACTCTGAGCACGCCAATTTCAATTTGCTTAGTTTATCAAAAACATGACTCGTTTCAGTATAGTGTTACCTCGCAACATCCCTCAACAAAACAGCTCTCATGCTGGGACCTGTATAGTGTCACCTCGCGACATCCCTCAACAGAACAGCTCTCATGCTGGGACCTGTATAGTGTTACCTCGCGACATCCCTCAACAGAACAGCTCTCATGCTGGGACCTGTATAGTGTCACCTCGCGACATCCCTCAACAGAACAGCTCTCATGCTGGGACCTGTATAGTGTCACCTCGCGACATCCCTCAACAGAACAGCTCTCATGCTGGGACCT
>SDVV010015895.1:0-14402 GCA_016164225.1 Gammarus roeselii | reverse complement strand
TTGGCTTATTTTCTATAAAAGAAAGGTTTCTCAGGGCAGACCTTATTAAATACTGGAAGATCATCTGCAGGTTGGATGGTGGCGCCAACCTTGGGGGTATTTTTTGGTGTGTTTCTGATGCAAGAACTTGGGGCCATCCCTATAAGCTTTTGATGCCGGCTTGTAATACGGACATCAAGAGGAGATTCTTTGGAGCACGATGTGTTCAGTTGTGGAACAGCCTCCCGAGTTTTGTGGTGGAGTCAGATTCCCTGGCTGCATTCAAGAGGTCGCTTGCAGAGTTTTTGGGTGATGTCCTTTTTGAGTTTATTTAGGTTGAGGCGGGTTCTTCTGCAGTGTGTTGGCGTCCTGGCTTTGGATTTGTCTACTTTGTGCTAGGATGCTGGAGTGGTGGGTTGTGGTGTGTTTGTGTCGGTGTGTGTGTTTGTGTCTGTTCTGATGTGTTACTTCTTCATGCGCTTTGTTGTACAGTGTGCTGTTCTAGAATTTATTTTTTTATTTATTTTTTTGTCATGCATGCGGATGGTTCATGTGATAGCCAATAGTGCGCACTAATTCCAGTTCCTATACCTGTGTTAACATTGCTGTTCTCAATAGTATGCTGGCGCGCATGGCTGTGCTGGCCTCCCCCGGCTCTGCTGCTCCTCACTTGCTGTGGTCCTGCTGGAGGGGGCAGGACCACTTTGGGCCTTTGGGCCCTGGTTGATAATTCTTTACCCAATATTTATTCAGTAGTATGTTTCAGTATTTCTACATTTCTATCCTGATGATATGTATGGTTATGTGGCTAAATTGTTGTTCTTTCAAATTAAGATTATAAATTAAACTTCCCTCAGATACGCAAATATTTTGCCAGCTGTGTAAGTAGCTATGGGATTTATGCTCAACAGTACTGTGAAGTACGTTGGAAGTTTTTCTTTATCATTATTGACTATCTTATATCTGCTTGTCAGTGTTCTAGATATCCCAAACTGTTTGAGTACAATCCAAGTGACTTCTGTGTTATTTGTCCTGGTTGAACTATTCTCTGTCAAAATATTAGGAGGAACCAATGCTTTTGTAAACAAAGAAAAGCCATCTTGGAAGGTAAGTTGATCACTTCACTCACTGCCTAGCAATTGGTAGCCAAATGACCATATAACAGCTTGCTACATGGCTATTAATATTAGCTGTCATATTCACGAAAGTTTCACAGCTTGCTATTCCCCTAAAATATAGTTTTCAATAGCTGTTGTGATGGTTACTTGTAAAACATGCACATTTTATTTTGCTGTACAGTAGGTGGCTGGCATGACAAAAATGTGTTGTATTGATTGTATTGAAAAAAAATTATGGAGATACTGAATTAAATCCTGACTTAATCATTATATTTTAGAATAGTTATGTATCACTTTCATAACAGCTTTTTTTAGCTGGGCTACAAATGGTGTCACAGCCTGTTGCTTGTCAATTGCACTGGGTACCTTTTAAAATTCATGAGTAATAGTTTTTTCATGCCTCCTGGAATGAGACTTTATTGATAGTCAGCATGTTTTGATACATTTCATGTCCAACACTACTTTCAATGCTTTGTCAACTTATTCTGTGAGCTGGAGTGGGTCCTACTCACAGAAAGGAAAATATCCAGGAAGTGTCCTGTTACACATCACACCACCAAGAGCAGTGTAACAGGATCTATCAGAGCATGGCAATCTGAGAGTTTTTTGATGTAGCTATCATGACAACTAACATAATGTGACCACACAAACTATGTAATCACACACAAGACATGATTACTCACTGTGGTCACATGTTATAACCTCATGGTCACAGTGTGTTTACATGTTGTGACATCATGGTCACAGTGATCACATGCTGTGACATGGTCAGTCTGGTTACATGCTGTTGCATCATAGTCAGTGTGGTTACATGCTGTTGCATCATAGTCAGTGTGGTTACATGCTGTTGCATCATAGTCAGTGTGGTTACATGCTGTTGCATCATAGTCAGTGTGGTTACATGCTGTTGCATCATTGTCACAGTGTGGTTACATGCTGTTGCATCATTGTCACAGTGTGGTTACATGCCGTTGCATCATTGTCACAGTGTGGTCACATGTTGTGACATCATGATTAGTGTGGTCACATGCTTTGGCAACATGGTCTTAGTGTGGTTAGATGGTTTGACCTCATTGTCACTGTGGGGTCACATGCTGTGAAATCATGACCACAGTGTGGTAACATGGTGTGACCTTGGTTGATCACTGTGTAGTCAGTCACATGCTGTAACATCATGATCACGGGGTGGTCACTTCCTCCGATGTTATGGTCACAGTGTTGTCACATGGTGTAACCTCATGCATGGGTGTCAGTAAGAATAAACAATATTCTGATTGATACAGAACTGTTGTTTAGTGTGGTCATTCAGATTTCTGATTTAAATTAGAAATAATAACAAAGGAAAGAAATTGTGCTGGGAGACACCCACATTAACAGGAGGTAGCATGTCACAACCATCAATGCTAACTCCTTGAGATCTTGAATCAGATAGCTATGTGCATCAATTACATAATGTCATTGTCCTCCAGATTCGTGGTGCTCTTCTTTGTCTGTGCCAGCTGGTGGGAAGTGTCCTCGTTGCACATGGAATCTTAGTTCTGTTTGGAGCCCCCTTCTTGCAGTGAGTGTTGCTTTTACCTTACCCCCAACAAAAAACTTCAAAATGTCAGTTGCTCATTGCATGTTGCTTGCATACAACCTCATATTGCAGCCCAGAGCAAGTATCTTAGGTATGTTTTGTGTATTCCAACTTTTACTGAATGATCTAGAAATAACCAATGCAGCAAACTATTAAAATGCAGTGAATTGATATGGTCAAATTTTAAAACCTTGTCCTCTTATTGGAATTCTGCTATTTGTTGTTGACATAATGTGACCCTAATTAAGTAACTTAGTTGTAAGTTATCAACTTTTGACTTTTAATGTTCTAAACAGCTCGTGTTGTTGAAGTTTCCTATTTAAATCCTATCTTCTGGCTAATATTTATAGTGTTTGCTGTCAATTATGCATGGGGGTTGAAATTTTATTTATTTAATTATAAAACTTCTTGGTTAATATATATACATATCTTGACTTAGTCACTCACGTAAATTTGGTTAAGTTTTGATATGAAAGTAAGTGCATGAGAGTAGTGTCAGGTGCATCTTGCCGTTTCTCACCTTTGTTTCTTACCTTTGCTGCCACCCAACCGCTCAGCATACCCGATCGTCAGGTGCACCGAGCCAGAAGAGGCAAGCACAGCTATTGTTGCAAGCACCTACAAGGACTTAGCAGAACAACAAACTGGAAGATGCTGAAAGGGATGGGCACCATTGGTTTCTGATCTTGGTTGCCTCAAGACCACCCTACACCCCAGCAAGGCCAGAGTGCAGAGCATGACAGGAGGCACAAATACCAATGCATGCCAGACTACAAAAGCCCAGCAAAATAATGAAGCGCAAAAAAAAATTGGACATTTTGCTTCAGGCAACTGATCATAAATTGAACTCATAAATAGAACTCGCACATACACTACAAAAAAATACATGCTTACACACAAATCCCCAAAAATTAATCAACTTCTTCAGCTTAGTCAAATCTGAAAATTCCTTGTACATCAGATCAGCAAGGGCTTGCTTATAGCGAGTGATATGTCAACTGCACCATGTCAGCAGGCTAACCATTCCACACACCAACACATCTCACACTGCAGGATCTACTGCGGGCATAAGAAAAGCAAGGAGGAAACACCAGCTTCAGCACATGACCTATTGTACTAACTCTTAGGGCCAGAGAAAACATAGCAAATCCTCTGAGTTACTGTGCAAAATTTTCCAATATTTGATCAGGTCTGCCCTAACAAGCTGACTCTTAATGGAAAACAAGTCCAGGCTTTCAGGAAACCTGCCCAAAGCCTTTCATATGAAAAACACCTAGCACAACTACAACCCAGCAAAACACTATGAAAACCAAAGAAAAAGAAGAAAATAACAATCAGGAACAAGCAACGGGATGAATCACACCACAAACACACCAAAATGACTGGGAACTCATCAAACCCCTATTACTCAAACAACCTATGGTAAGGAGTTTAATGTTGATGCACCCGGCTCTGGGTTTAGAGTGTGCTGGAAGTATCACCATCCCCACATGGTTCCGGAACCCACACATCCGCCATTGGTCTCCTCAATGCGACCAGAATCAAGCTCCACACACTCCTCACGACTCTTCCCCCATCCCATGTAGTGGACTTCAACTTTTCAATTTCATGGATGTTGACCATATTGACACTGTACATCTTTCCATCTTTTCTATCACAACACCTCAACAAGTCTCCCTTCAGGAAAACACCCACCCCCCCTCCCCCAACCACCCCACATCCTGCTCCAAGCATTGCACTCAGCAAAGCAAGTAGCTAGTTATGTATAACTTTTTTTCGAATTTAATTTCTTTTTTATAAAACTTCACATTGAAAAGTTTCAGCACAATAAAATAAGTTTAAGCGCAATTAAAGAAGTTTCAGCACAATAAAAGAAGTTTCAGCACAAAGAAAACAGTATGAAATGAAAGCAGAAGTAGGTGCTTGGTAGCATAGGGTGTTCACACAGAACTTAATATCGGTCCTGCCCCCCTTCAGGTCTCCCTCACTCCACTTCACCTCCTCATGTCAGTAAAACGTTTCTTCCTCTTCTCAGTAAAATGTTTAGTAAAACTGTGCCTCCTCAGTTATTATTAGGCACGGGAGCGGTAAAACACAAATTCAGTTTCCAATTTTTATGATTGGTAAATTAAATTTACACTTTGCTGTATGAGAATAATATGCAGCTAGTTTTTTTGCCATTAATTTCAATTTGGTTTGCAGCTAGTCACTTGTTGACATGCTCAAGTTCCTTGTTAATTGAGGCAGTTAATTTGCTCATGGTGTTTGAAGGAATGCAAGTTGATATGGTACTGTCATCAGCAAACAGTGTATACTTGAAAAAAGACGATGCGGTAACTATATCCTCTATAAAAGTGAACATTAGCTGGGGCCCTAAAATAGAACCTTGAGGAACACCATGACTAATATTGAGCATAGTGGATTGGATTTCATTCTCAGTTACATATTGTTGTTGGTTCAACAGATATGAAGTGAACCAATTACTAGTTAGCTATTCCTCATATTCCATAAGACCATAGTTTAGTCAAAGGCCTTACAAAGGGCTGAGAAAGTTGAGAAATTGAGAGAATACAAAGTAGTTTGAGTTATGTTATTATATAAGTACTGCAGAGGATTTATTATAGCTTGAATTGTATTTGTATTTGCTCTGAAGCCATACTGGTTTTCATAAAGGATACTGTCAAAGACACCTACAAGAGGTAGCAATATTCTTGATCTTCTATTTAGCGCAAGCAAATCATGTAACGAACGTTAAAGTGGGAAATCCACTCGGAACTAGCAACCATAACTGTATTACTTTTCTGATAGAGCTCAAATTGAAAACGTCAAAAAACTGCGAAAAATTGCCTACTTTCAGATTAGCTAACTTCGATGGCTTTAGAGAGTCAATGGCATCAACAAATATAACCCTCTGACAAGATGTCAATTAATCAATTAACAATTTCTTGACTGCACTCAGAAACATTGAACATGAACATATCCCTTGCAAAAAACAGGCAAACAGTGGTCAATCAGCCTAAGTACTGGAAAGGAGAATTGCAGCACCTTCAGTCACAATAAAAAGCCAAGCACTCAATGAAACAGAAACACCCACATGACGATGCAGCAAAAAGTGAATACATCATCAGCAGAAGAGATCTAAAGAGAGTCCATAAACAGAGGAAAAAAGACTATGAAAATGAAATTGCCACCAATGCCTTAACTAATCCGAACCCATTTTTTAGTTATATTTCAAGCAAAAAAATTCAAGATCAGCAAATGGTCCTCTTGAGAATGATGTTGATGAGCTAGAAATGGACAACACCAAAATGAGTGTCCTACTTAATGAATACTGTTGTTCTGTATTCACGTTAGAGAATCAGGATATTCCTGATCCAGAGGATATCATTGTGGAAAGACAAATTGAAGCTCTCATCACAGTGAACTTTTCCCACGCCAAAGTTATCAAATAAATAGATAAATTGGAAGTCACTAAATCTCCCGGTCCAGACCAAGTCCATCTCAGAATTTTTAAAGAGGCTAGAAACAAAATTGCTGAAGATTTAGTAAACACTTTCACCCAATCTCTCACAAATGGCACCTGCCCCTCTAAATGGAAGGAGACTAATGTTACCTCAATTTTAAAAAAGGGGACAAAAAGTGTCTTGGAAACTACCGTCCAATTAGTGGCACTTCAGTCATTGGCAAATTGATGGAAAGTTTGATAACGGATGAAATTACAGAATTCTTAGAATCAAACACATTGATTAGCAACTTGCAGCCTGGCTATACATAACCATTCCTGTCTTAAAATCTGCTACTTCTTTCAAGAATATAATTGAAATCCATGACACAAAATTTCCAATCAACATCATTTACCTTGACTTTCAAAGGGCCTTTGATTAAGTCCCCCACAAGCCCCTAGTTAGTAAATTGTACAGCATCGGCATTCAAGGCAAGTTTAACAACTGGATAAAATGCTGGCTCACAGACAGACGGCAGCAAGTTATACTCAATGGAGCTTCCTCATCCTGGGGTATTGTTACAAGCGGCGTGCCTCAAGGATTCGTGTTAGGTCCAGTTCTCTTTATAATATTCAATAACGTTCTTGATGGTAATGTACTCTCAAACATAAACAAATTTGCTGACAATACTAAGATAAGAGGAAAAGTGCAAACTGAATTAGAGTGTCAGCAGATCCAACTAGACTTGAACAAAATTGTTGATTAGTCAGAAAAATTGCAAATGAAATTTAATGTAGACAAATGTAAAGTTATGCAGGTCCTCATAACCTCAAGCATGAATATTCAATGTTTGGAAAGAAACTCATTGCTGTCATTGAATAGGGAGATTTATGTGTCATCATTAGTAACGACTTAAAAAGTAGCAAGCAATGTGACGATGCTGCCAAGAAAGGCAACAAAACGCTAGGTATGATGTCTCGCACTATCTCATACAAAAACCGAGACAGTATGCTCAAACTATACAATGCATTTGTTAGACTGCATCTCAAGTATTCCGTTCAATTCAGGTCTCCATATCTTTGAAAAGACGTTAATAAATTAGAAAGTTTCCACGCCAAGCTACCAAACTTGTCCTTTTGCTCCGGAATAAATCATACAAAGACAGGCTACGTGTACCGAGTCTTTTTTTGCTAGAGAATCATTGAGTCAGAGGCAAAATGATTGAAGTGTGGAAGATTATGAAGGGTAAGGATAATGTCGACCAAGCGAGTTTGGTCACTTTAGATACAAATAAAGTGACTAGGAACAATGGATACAAAATTGTTGGGGAACGTTTCTCCCTTGACATCTCCCGCAATTTCTTCATGTATAGAGTTGTCGAAGAATGAAACAAACTTCCAGCAGAGGTTGTAAACAGCAATACAATCAAAACGTTCACTTCGCGGCTTGATAAGGTCTACTTAAATTGCCAATAAATAGCTAAATTGTTCCCTTTCTTGATGCTTTAAAAACAGAAATGACAAAGTTTTCTTAGAAGTTCTTCTTCAGAACAAATCCTCTTACTATCAAAATCAACCTAGTTTGGGCTAATAGGCCTGTTGTTGTCTTCCTACACTTTAAACTGTTGACATTCAGGTAAGGAATAGTTGATTGTGATTTTTTTATTCAATTATTTTGGAAAATAAGGGAAGAACTGAGTCTGTCAATAATTTCCTGTATCAGTCTTATCACCAGCTTTGTAAATGGGTGTCAATCTAGCAATTTTTAATGAGTTGAGAATTTTTCCTTGAATTAAGGACTTTTTGACATTCAAAGCTAGGATTGATGATAATATAGCTATATGCTAATTTTTTTATGATACTCATGGGACAACTATTGATATTTTCAGTTTTTTTTAGATAAGATGAGACCTTGAGTCTGCATCTGTAGCTATGATTTTACTACAAAAAATCTTGAACCCAGCCATTTTCAAGTTGTTGTTCTCATGCCTTAATGTGTGAGTTGTATTTCATCGTGCCAGAGCTGTGCCAACAATGCATTTATTTGATGATTTAGCCGTCACAAATACAAGTTCTGCACTTTCTTGGCTTTCAATAATGCTATGTAGCTAGCTGCTCAACCAAGCCAGTTTTATTCTTGCAATTTTCATGGCCAATGAGTGGAATACTTGGAAATATTGGAGGCTTGTCAACATTTCATGATATATTTTTTATGGTTAAAACCTGAAGGAAAGAACATACAGGGATCCATGTCAGCATTAAAAATATATATATATATCAAATTGAGCTCAATATGTTTTTTCTTTTTTAACCTGTTCTGCATTTAATTTATGAAATCTTTATAACACATGGGTATGATTAGATTCCATGGTGTGAGATTCTGCACAACTGGTTGCAGTTATGTTCACATCTTTAGAGTTGGTGTAATTATGGCTACTGTGACCAATATCCTAACACCAGTATGTCAGCTAGCAGCCTACACAACCAGCTGCTTCTCAGCTGTTTATGGTGACCTGTATTTTTCCTGCTTGTTTTAATGTTGATAACTACCACAGTGTAGCAAGGATTGCCAGAGCTTATTTTTTTGTCTATTTTGACATGCAAGCTTACACTTCATTTAAACATGCTTTGCATGGTGTGAGTTATTGTATGCTATTCTTTCATTTGCAGTAATATTCTTCTGAAATTCATGTTGTTGATGAATATTGTTGTCTTGAATGCAAGTCTACTCCAAATGTGTTTCCCGGCCTTATCTAATCATTCTCATGTTTTTCCCTTGTTCCCTCCTTTATCAGCATGTGTACAATGGAGGCTATTCACAGCCACTCACGATAGCTACTCTCTACTGTACTCATAGAAATCTGGCTGTGAGGTTGTGAGCATCTTGACTTGGGTTTGGCTTCTGTAAGTTTATACTTGATTGATGGGGATTTTTTCTGTGTGATTCAATATATATAGATTTTGCTGATTTTTGTTGAACAAATTAATTTGTTTTCAACTTAGTTACAATTCCACATGGGCAACAAGGGGCCTATGTAGCTAGTTCATATGTCATGTATTTTTATCTGGCCACCCTTTCAGGCACTATATACTTGACAATGCAAGGAAGAGTTCATGTAGCCACTTGCTTCTGTCAGATCATTCCCTGGTTATTTGGTTCATTATTGATTTAGCTGCTAGCTGTTAGTAGAACAGTAGTTATGGCACTTTGATGTTCCCCTGATTTGACATCAATCTGCTACATCTACATCTCCCACCTGTTATTTTCAAAAGCTATTATGTAAAGCTTCCATAACTGTTGCCTATCAAAATCACTGAGCTGCCAAAAGAGCTACTATAGCTATTTTTGTGGTGGTGGGCCTGTGGCTAGTTATGGCTTGAGAAGGCTCAACTGGGCTTGAGAAGGTGCAACTAGAAAGGACCACACTCATCCAGGTGCAGAATTTCCTTTGTGTTGTATTGCCTGGCCTCATTTGCTTCATCATAATTTCTGCTAGATGCTAGCAGTATCAGCCCCTGCTACTTGCTGACTGTGTCTGCTTTATCATATCTTCTGCTACATGCTTGCAGTATCAGCCCCTGCTACATGCTGACTGTGTCAGCTTTATCATATCTTCTGCTAGATGCTAGCAGTATCAGCCCCTGCTACATGCTGACTGTCAGCTTTATCATATTTCCTGCTAGATGCTAGCAGTATCAGCCCCTGCTATATGCTGGTTGTGTCAGCCTTATCACATTTTCTGCTAGATGCTCTCAGTATTAGCTCCTACTATGTGATGGGAATTTCTGTCCCTGCTACATGCTGGTGGTGTAAATTTGTAAATCACTTTTGCTAGATGCTGGCAGTGTTTGCTTTATTGTATTTCTCTCTGTCTTCCCCTCCTCCACGCTCTCAGCGCTGTGGCAGAGACGTTCTCCCTGAGCCTGTTGCTGACGGCTCTCTGCTGCGCTCGACCCTTCGTGTCCCTCGGTCCTCAGGCTCTTTACAATCTCCTCACCAACAGGTACTGACGTTGGTAACAGTAGGGGCTAGTGATCCGACTAAGATAAGTAAGCATTTTCTTTTTAAAGCTTGATCTACTCAGTTGTTATATTTTATGTTTAAACCAATTAGAATAGAATTTTCTGTTGAACTAGTGCATTTGAACCTAAAAAAGATCAACTTAATGAGTCTAGTCAATGGTACCTATCCATAATTAAAGCAGCCACTAGCCAGTGGTAGTTGTATTTTGTATTAGTGATTACTGCAAGTTTATGTGTCACTAGTTAGCTATTTCTAAACAATTTTTTTATGTTGACAGACATTGCTGTCTTGCAGACCCATAGTAGTCTTACACATCTGATCTACTCTGCCTCTCTTTTTGACCATGAACATGATGCACTGACAGTGATTTTGAAACTAGAATTGAACCTATTTGTTACGTAGCAATTTACAAACAAAGGTGAATCGTCAATTGTCATGGACGCCATGAACATCTTCAATGGCCATGCACACACCTAAATTCTAATCACCTTTTAACAAAACACACTGAGTCTGTGACACTACTTGCTCAAAATTTTTTCCTGTGAACTTGGCCATGGAAGAAGATTATATTACAGTACCTCACCTAATTATTATTTGAACATTTTTGATAGTTCACTTTTTCCAGTACCGTATCATGAGCTCATGATACCATTAGTCATACGGTTGTTATTACTCATAACTGTAGAGCCATAACGTTTGCCCATAATTCAATTGGTACTTTATTCTAATGTAATTTATAACCAAAGTCCTTATACCAAGTTGCAAGTCCTCATACCATCAATGTCATCATACAGGGTACTATTTACTCAGTAAGTACCTAAGGGTATCTGTTCATACCCATAACTTTTCTTGTTTTTAATTTTTGAATAGTTCATTGATACCTTAAACAGGAACAAATCTCTATAAAACACTTTTAATTGCCCTTCTTTCTATTCCATGTCTTTCAATGTTTGTTTGCACTTGTGCAATATTATCCCAAATCTATTTTAAAATTTAAAATACATGGTGTTCAAAAATGAGAGGTGCAAACTTTGACAGTAGTTAGAAGCACACAAAATAAACACTTACTTATACCTACTTGGATACTTGGAGTTTCTTTACTGCTTACTGCAGGTCACAGCATTGCTACTACCTTGACCTCATCTATGGGGACATTACACTTGTGCTGCCACACCAGCATTTGCTTGTGACCACATCCACTAGTCGGATCCTGGCTTGGCGTCACGGTCGAGTAGGGAGTTGTCCCCTCAGTGAGGGTCCTATACATTGATTAGGAGTAGTTCTGGAACACAGCTGAGGTACTTGTCCAATCAGCTTTTAAACCTCAAGATGTTTGCTGTAACTGACAATTGCAGCACTCATTTTATCTCACGTATTTTCAATGCCAATTGATTGAATAACAGGTGCCCGGCATGTGAAAATGTTGAATGCAACTGTTTGCATTGCTTTGCCGCCTGTAGGTTTTGGCACTTTGAAGCATCACATTCTGTCAATCCTTGCCTCGTTTCTCATGGTCACTTTCATTACAATGCTTTTGTTGTCCTTCAAGAATTTTCCTAACATTTATGACCGTAAACATTTAAAGGTCTTTAGATTGAGTATAGCCTCAAGGCATTTGATCTGTCATAATACTCCATTTCTTTTACCTCCGTAATATTGGAGGTGGAGCTTCTTTGCACTGCTTCAAGTCTATTCATACTTTCTGTTTATGTGGGATCGAGAGAGGAGAGCAATGGCCAGTGACTGGTTGATGTAGTTGAGCAATGGTCAGTGACTGGTTGGAGTAGTTGAGCAATGGTCAGTGGCTGGTTGGAGTAGTTGAGCAATGGGCAGTGACTGGTTGGAGTAATTGAGCAATGGGCAGTGACGGGTTGGAGTAGTTAAGCAATGGTCAGTGACAGGTTGGAGTAGTTGTTCCTAAAGAGTCAATATTGTCCTTTCATCTCTAACTAGAAAGGTTGCCTTTCATCTCTAACTAGAAAGGTTGCCTTTTATCTCTAACCAGAAAGTTCTCATGGTCCATGAACACAGTCTTCTACCACCAGCCTCAAACTTTTTGTATTGGTTCATGGAATAAAGCATTGGTTTGCATCAGTATGCCTGAATCATGCATGCCTTTTTCTTCAATGGACGCGTTATTGCTTGAATGACCTTCAAGATTACCAGACAACTCTGGCAGGTGGTGGCAGATTATGAAGTGAAGGAAAAATGTTGCCCAAGCAAGCCTTTTCATCTTAAGATGCCAGCGGAGTGACTGGGAATGATGGATACAAAATTTTTGGGAAGCGTTTCTCACTCGACATCATGGACAATTTCTTCACGTATTGAGTTGTCAAAGAATTGTACAAACTTTCAGCCAAAGTTGTGAACAGCAATACAATCATAACATAGAAGTCATATCTGGATAAATTCTACATAAATCAACCATGAATAGCTAAACCTTTCCCCTTCTTGATGTTTTAAAACCAGATATGGCTCATCAAGCCCTCTTAGACGTTCTACTTCAGAACTAATCCTCTTGCTATCAAAAGGCAACCTAGTGTGGGCCAAAAGACCTGTTATTGTCTTCTTACACTTGTAACTATAAACTTAGTTTTCAAGATACTGAGATATCAAGTTTTACTTTCAACCTGAATTGTAAATTAAATTTGACCTCCAAATCTGGTAACCTCTGTTTGTTTGGCAGATTATGTATCAGCTCATTCTGGCGTGCCATAAAAGACATGGCTTGTTTGTTAAATGAAGTTATGGCGGATGTGCATTTGGTATATAGTAATACAAGACCAGCTTGCATTACCATCTGCCACATCATATGCCAGATGCGTATCAATCATACATTCATTTGATGAAGGAGCCATGTAGTTCGTCTATGCCACGCCACAGAGTGAACTGATGCATATTCTGCCAAAAAAAACAAGGATGCCAGATTTGAAATTTAATTTCATTTGCAATTTCAACCAATCAGTTACCTGGAGCCTCCAGGCCATGATTCAGCACCACACTTGCGGAGAATGGGTGTTGTTGTGTTAGCATTGGTGAAAAACCTTTCATTGAGTGAGGTTTGACATTTGTTTGCATGAATCCTGGTGATGTTGAAGTTTTGTTTTCCTATTTTTTATGTCTACAATACTAATGGAAATATAAATCCCTATATTTTTATGTTAGGTTCAACAGCTAGTTCATTTCAAAAACTCATTCTGAGAATGTGATAATTCACTGAAGGAGGGCTGTGATATGTGTTTCCCTGTCCAGGAGTTCATCTGAGCACGAGGTTCGTGCCGTGCTGGTGCTGTGCGGTGCCTGGCTTGGTGCTCTGCCCATACCTCTTGACTGGGACAGGCCTTGGCAGGTGAGGCTTGGAGAAAGCGGGCTCGCTGCGGCGGGCTGGCGGTGGCAGAAAGCAGGTTTGCTGCGGCGGGCTGACAGCGGCATGAAAGTTCGCTGCTGCGTTCGGGCTCGCGGTTACTATGTAAAGTAAAAGGCTCGGGATGGGCTTCAGGGTCCATTCTAGCAAGTCTAACAGAACATCAAAATAAGATTTGCAGCACTACTAGCCCAGCCTAGATGTGGTGCCCATCATTCATGGGTGCTGGCTGCTGAAGGCTTTAATAGAGGTGGTTGTTTCCTCCTGTGGCAATACTTCTTCCACCACAATTCCTTGGGAAGGAATTGATTAGTCTGAAAATGTTTGTCATGGCAGGTTTTAAATTGATTGACGTTTTACTATTGAACACATCATGTGGGAAAATGTTCCAAACTGTTGTTATCTTGGAGAGAAGTTTCCTGCCACTGATGTTCCGAATTGTTTTAGCTGCAGTTTTTATGTATTATTTTCTAATCCTTTGGTTATAATTTTGCTCAAAGAAGCCCTTGGGCCTATCTCTAGTAAACCAATTTTAGTATTAGTAGGTTTCTGACCTCCGAGTCGTATTTTTTGAAGTGATGTCAACTTGAGTTCACAGAGTCATAGTGGGTATGTTGTTTCTAAATTCTGGAATCATTTTTATTGCTGTTTACTGAGCACATCATCATGTTAATTCCTTTCTTTGGTGACGGGATCAAAATTATTCTGCACATTCCAGTTGGAGCTGATGGGTGAAGTACACTCACACACACTCACACACACTCACACACTCACACACACTCACACACACTCACACACACTCACACACACTCACACACACTCACACACACTCACACACACTCACACACACTCACACACACTCACACACACTCACACACACTCACACTCACTCACAC
>SDVV010015894.1:0-14402 GCA_016164225.1 Gammarus roeselii | reverse complement strand
ATGCCCAGCATTGAAATGCGAACACCAAAGGTAGTGTGTAAACGTTCTATTTATATAACCTATTAACATATAAAAACCTAATAATATAGATAACTTATTAACATACCTTATAAATGATCCGAAAGCTGTCCGTCCATCCGTCAGAATGAGTCACCTAATAGCCGCCAGCCTGACTCCGGCCGTCCGTGAAAATATGGGCCGCAAACTTCCTAGACTGAGAAGTAACTCTTTTTATTCCTATCTAATTCCTTCACATCCGCGTTTTGACTATACATGTACTACTGACCGCAGTGTGTATAGTGCTAGAATTATCGTAACTTCTAGAAAGAAAATATGAAATGTTCAGCAGGATTGCATGTCAATTCATGCCAGTCGGACCAACTAACGAAATTAGCATAAACGTAATGAATGAACTAATTTCCAAATTCTGTACATTTCTCTCTTTCATCGGGTAAATTAGATCTTTCAACGAAAGCCGCATGTGATTGCATCATGTAAAGGTCCTTGGCGGCCTCAATTTGCGGGTTATGGGAGTAGTCTCTTTTACATTCGTGGATCAGCAAACTGTTACCTTAGCGGTTGAGTCTGATGGATGCTCAAGTTCGAACAGCCGTATTGCTCTAGTCAAGTTAATGGCACTATCGTGTTGTTATTAGGACATGTTTAGGCAACTAAACATTGTTAAGCACTTGCAAGGTGTATATAGTAGTAGTAGTAGCTTCTGTTTTCCACCGGAGTCTGATATATCTTATGATACTGTAGGCTGAGGACTTCTAGACAAACAATTGGATTGAGTTGTATATATGATTTATTATCAACTAGACAACTTATACAAGTCGAGAAAAATGGATTTTAAGTTAGGTGTAAGGGGATCGAGTACTGGCAAGCAACCAGTCGGCATCGGAGTCGAGTCAACACTGACTCTTCTAGACTTTCCCCTCCAGCTCCATTTATTTCACTTCCACCACAAGCGTGGCCTATGATGTTGTTGTCCCTGAACCGGGCGTCATCTTAATGGATGTATATGCCCAAATGATTTCCGTTCGCTTCAGATCGGCTTGTTTGCTGCTAATATTTTTTTTTTATAATAAATTACCTTATCGGACTGGACTACCCGACCTTCCGGCCAGCGCATGTCTAATGTGATAGGGATGTTATTGACGACCGTCTACTTGCCAGAAATTGTCTTCGTTACACATTGACTCTGCCCAAGTATGGGGACATGACAGAGCCTCAACGCGAAGTCAATGCAGGCTCCCTCCTAGGGCAGTTGAAGAGTAGCAGTTGCCTATGCATGCTTCCCAATAGGGCGCGTTGGTTCAACGTAGATTCCGAGTAGGTTTAACGTAGATTCCGAGTAGGTTTAACGTAGATTCCGGGTAGGTTTCATGTAGATACCGAGTAGGTTTAACGTAGATACAGAGTAGGATTAACATAGATAGCGAGTAGGTTTACTTAGATAACGAGTAGGTTTAACGTAGCTACCAAGTGGGTTTCCCGCCGACACCGAGTATGTTTAACGTAGATTCCGAGTAGGTTTAAAGTAGAGCGGTAGGAGTTGCTTCCACGCTCCCCCGAAGCCCCAACGCAAAATCGCTGCAGGCTCTCCCGCAGGGCGCGCTGATTTAACGTAGAATCCGAATCGTCGTATACTCACCTGCGAGAAAATGACACCGTATACTCGACGGCAAGAGAGCGACTTCGTACGCTCACCAACAAGTGAGTGACACCGTATACTCACCAGCAAGAGAGTGACACCGTATACTCACCAGCAAGAGAGTAACACCGTATACTCACCAAGAAAAGAGGGCACAAATCAAACCATTCATAATTATATAACTAATACAAAATTGATTACCATGAAAAAAGAGCACAAATAAATATTGGACCACATAGAAGAAGAAAAAATATATTATAAAAATTAAGTGATAGTGATCTATAGAATGAATAATCATCCATCCACCCCAAAATATGTACATAGGTAATGTTGAAGAAAAGTGGAGAACAAATACGCCGCAGAGTAGACTTAAGATAGTAGATGTTGAAAACGCTTTACAGTAAAACGGCTTCCTTGCAAAATACAGTCAATAATCCGAAAGGTGAGATGATTTTTTTCCATGGGAGCTTCATTCATACATGGTAAGTTACATTATATAACGAATTGGACAACTATTGCAGCCCGAAACTAAAATTCACAACACGTGGCCAATTTGTCCAGATCGACCTACACATTCATGTAACTAGGCCTCCTAGTCGCGATTGAAAGAGCTCCCCTACCTGTAAATCTGTCACAAACGAAGGTGTTTAGCATTTATGAAACCACAGCTAGATAGAATGACAGAAGAGCGAGGAATTTTAAATTCATTCCCGAAGACTAGTAAAAAAAATGAGAACAGATAGCTACAGAGTTCGATCAAGCTGGAACTAATAAAGATGTCATCTTTAGAATAGAATGCTCACCTATATGTTCAATTGTAGTAGAAGTATATTATAATTCTAACATTGTTATATAATGAATTTATAGGTCGTGAAGAATCAAACAATGAAATTGAAGTGTTCGCTTCAACTGACAAGCTGTGACACAAATGATCGTTGTGATTAACAATTGGGACCATAATTTTTACGAACAAGTGTTTTGCAACGAAGCAAACGCGCTGCCATTCAACCATGTCTTTTACGAGCTCCAACAACAGACTGAAGCGCTGCCATGGTACTATGGGAGAGGCATCTGAATGTGGGCGGGGCTATAAGCCGTATGGAGGCTAAGTGTGATAAGATACGGGGGAGAGGCTTCGGGAACCTTCATCATCACTGATAGTACATGACAGGGAGGCAATGAGCTGTGAAAATTTGCTGCTCACCGGACGATGTGGTGCATCTTTTCAATGTGGTTCACCTCACTGGGGGAAAATGGTAAAATATTGATGATTGGTACCTAACCGCGATGCGACGGGAACAGATTTCAATTAATGAAAGTCGAGGCAATGCTATAGAAAAACATAAGGTATGAGCTAGTGTTCAACGAATATCAATTCCTGATAATACACCTTTATTTTTCTTTAGATACACAATCTTATTAAAGATGTTATCCAGATCATTATTTTTATTTCGAATGGATTACCCAATCGTTGTTGTCAGAAGCTAATTGCAAACGATATTATAACCTGGTCTACTATATCAGCAAATATCGCAATGCGTGTAACCTTGGTGAACTCACTAGATACTGGTTTGTCTTCAGAATGTTATGCATTAATGTTTCCTTCAACAGTGAAACATTGGCTTGCTTTCCAAACATGAGCTTACTTTTCACCAAATTTGAATCCACTTAGTCAAAATATCTCAGTTAAGGAAAAACAGAGGTATTCAACTAGCTACTAATGTTGTTACTGAGGTTAGAACATAATAAGCAATTGAACGGTAGCACAAAACGCGTTGATAATGAGATGGAAACACCGATGTTGAATCCTCAGTGTTCAACACCCGTGTTCTAAGAATTGACATTAGTAAATTTTTAGACCACGGGTGATTGACATTTGACTGTTGGGAGTGTTGACTTGATAAATGTTAGCTTTAATGTTTACACACACTGGTACAAACAACACAATAATAACTAAAATTTATTGCAATACATATTCAATATCTTCCCTAAAAAAGGATATATCGTATCACGGTGTGTTCGACGGCCAAGTCTCAACCAACATCGATGCGGTATAATTTAGAAAGAGTTGAGATGTGACGCGCAGGTCAAGGAAAAGGGTCGCGCAAACTTCTGTAACTGCTAACGTCAGATCAGCTTCTTCCATCTCTGTCAACTGTCATACCAGCCACAAGTTGTTTCAACTACCTAACTAAAGTACCATTTTTTTAACAGCGAGCAATTATAACAGCATCACTCAGAGAAGCGCAATCACTGTCATATCAGCCACGAGTCGTACCATTTTACTGGTATTCACTTTAATTTAACTTTTCCTACTCAACCTAACCTAATCTAGGGGGTACGTGTTTGCTAACGTCAGATCAGCCCCTTTCAATTCCGTCGAGTGTCATATCAGCCACAAGTTGTTCAGACTACCTACCTACGGTACCATTTATTAACAACGGTACCATTTTAGCGGTTATGACAGTTTATTGAAGTTTCATTGAAGTGATAACCAGTAAAATGGTACGACTCGTGGCTACTATGACAGTGGCTGAAATGACAGAGGCTTCTCTGAGTGAAGGATGCTATGGTTGTGGCGAAAATGCACATGGGCTGAAATATTGCTTAGCTCGAAAGCACGCGCGCTGATTTTTTTTTAGCGTTTATGACAGTGTCCGGCCAGGACAGTGGGCTGAAGTGAAGTGGCGATAGTGCGCGTGTGCGGAAATAATTTTAACGCGAACGCTGGACTCCACAAAGGCTGAGGGGCCATCTCAATGGAACCTTCAAATACTTGAAGGGATGCAACATGGTGAGTTCTGTCGGTCTCTTCGACAGAGGCAGCAACATTCATACCTGGAATCTGGAATAGCGGCGCGATACAAGTAGAAAAAGTTTGCTACGACAATAGCGTAACACTTTTCCCAATCGCAGTCTCGCAAATTTGGAACAACCTACTAGCTGCGATAGTTGGCACTGAATAAGTGTATACGTTTAAAAATGCACTCGACTAACTTTGGGATACGTGAACCGTTTGCCGCTGCAAACGAGACGGCTTTCGCAGAGGCTGCCGATACCACTATTATTATATTGTTATTACACTAAGCACGACACGGATCTCTCCATATCAGTATACATAGGATAATAATATTATAATAAGTTGTATATTGAAATGATTGTATTTTTTATTATTTATATTATGAACATTATTTATATCAATTTCCGGTGATCACCGTTTCTACTGTGATGTTCTGGGTGAGAAGGCTTACACTAACTCACATCCCCTCCTATACCCATGTCAGCGCCACCGGTAGAGGGTGTGAGCCTGCAATGGCAACTCGCAATCATCCCTAAGCCCACTCCTGTTATTCTGAGAGGTTATCTGATGCCCTTAACTATAAAGAGCGGCAAGCAGATGCATGGACTATGATATCTGGGAATCAAAATCGTACCAAAAGAAAACCCGGAGAAACGGATGAGTCCGTTGAGGATATGGGTTAGTCCCGCCTAGGCTGTATGAGTTTTGAACCGACAGTCATATGCGACCGCCTGAAACGTTTTTCTTCCCATCGCCCCTCACCCTATCACATAATCCGTTTAACCTTTCTTTTCTTGTCTGTGTGCTTCGTTGGGAACAAGTAGATATGAGCACCTGTGCTCGTCTTGTATCCTTAATCTAATCTAATCTATTGATGAAACTATTCCGATTTTATTACTTTGAAAAATCCTTTATCATTGCAAATGACAAATGTAGCATTATCAATGATTTTTGCGAAGGAGATCTACGGAGTAGCCAAGGAACAAGGGGAAATGAATATATATTTTGCATAACTCATGAATGGCACCAAAGCCTTCTATATTTTTTTGCATAAAAATGGCGATCACGCTCTAAACGAGTAATGAAATAGGACGAAGTTTCTTTAATCTACAATTTATCTAAACATTTTCAATACATATCAAGCACTATTTTCAAAAATTTAAATTAATTTGTTTACTTTGTACATGTTACAGAACGACGTTCAAACATATCCCCGTTTCATTATCTGCGGTGACTAACCTTGATTTGAATGCCTGCTTTAATATTCTTCTGGAACTGGAGACCACAATTGTCTAGCTTTCACAGAAGCCAATTCGATATTGCTGAAAATGATTTTTTTTTTGTTCGCGGATGACATAAAACAATCACCCACGAAGAAAAGCGCTATTGAATCAATTCCCATCAGTTCTCTTTGGCTTCCTTACTCATTTCAGTGTCGAATATAGTTATAAATAAATTTTCGTCAACGAACTTATAGGGACCAATCGTTATAGAGCAATGAACAATCATTCACGGCACAAGATTCTTCACTATCTGGGGCCACTACTGTGTCAGAGTTATTGGCAGAGATGTATTGGACAATGCCTCCAAGTTACCTCGTATTGAAGAGGCAACATGGTACAGACGTCGCTGGTATCTGAAGGGCTCTCGGCCAACTTAGCTCATCAGAACTTGAGGGGGCGGTGAGGAAACTGCTGCCTCCTAATGCATGTGGTTCTTTGATGTCTCTCCTCTCGTAAATTAGGTTATCACCTTTTCGCTAACTTTGTAAAGTTTCTAAATCGAATATTAAAAACTTTGAAACTGAAATATACGTAAAGTCAAACTTGCGAAACTAATTATTCTTATTGTGTTACATTACATGGCGGTACACACAAAAAAAAAGTTGATTGCAACTGTGCACCAACATCTACCTTCATATCTAAGGTGTATGATGACTCCTGGGCAGCTGTTCATGCACTCTGTCCACTCCTTAAATACGGCCCTGGTTTGTGTCGCTTGGTAAGTGATCTGAAATCGAATGATCTATTTCAGTAAGCTACTTTATACTGGTATCGACATTTTAAAACTGGTATGATCGCTAATTCTATCTCAGGCCAAAATTCACAATTTGTCGACTCCAAATCATGTAATTAGTTACCAAATTTGTTGCATGTTATATTGTGGAAGCATCGACATGTTTAATCGCAATTACAAGTTCCGTGTGTTCCAGCAATAGAGCTGTTCAAATGAGCACGGGATGAGAGTTACTTCAATGGTATACGATTGGTTTTAGTTACCACAAAATGCGATGCTTGATTTACTCCTATGGCGTTCATTTGAGCAGTGATTACTTCAAAATACGTCCCTATTCTTAGGATTGTTCATGAATGCACATAGGCTAAAATCATCTTCTTATGCGAATTCTGGTTGACGAATAATTCGATGAACGATATGAACTCAAATTATTTAATTCATCTCGACTCGGGAAGCATTTATGCTGGAATGACGCTGCTATTCAATGTTAATGCATCTATATTGTGACCATTACTCGTTACAAATGCGACATTCTTAATAATGCTGTTTCTTTATGCTGACTGTCAACAACAGATACACAATAGTGCCAAATTGGATATAGTTCGAATTGTATTGGTTCAGCCTTTATATCGGGCAAGGGTCGTATGTCTTTCAATAGTTGCAACCCTCACCATGAGAATATTACAGGCTACAATATGTTATCGATTTTCACTAAAATAGAACTAGTTCCAACATTCAACTATGTTTAATTCAATTTAGTTTAATCCATTGACCTGACTTTTGTTCCTAAAGGCATATTTGGAGTGTTGGTGTAGTTTGCTTAAGTTAAAGAAAGGTAATTCAACCAACAAACTCCATTGATCTTTTACCAGAAGCTTTAACAATGAGTATAACGGGCATCGTGATCGAATTAATCTAATTAGGAGTACTGAATTCATATGATACAAAAAATTTTACAATTACAGTTTCAGCTAATTAATAAATATACTATGCACCTTCTATGAAACAACTAAAGCGTATTCCCAACTTCTCAGATAATGGATATCAGATATTAATTTTCAATCCCACTTAAATCAAACATTCATCTGTGTCAATTACGTTGCTTCCCCAATGATGCAGGGGCGTGTTGGCAATATCACGGTTGTCTGGCGGGGGTGATTGCCTCATTAGTGTAATTTCCTGGAGTAAATTGACCACATAAACCACCCACAATTAGGGACTGTGTTATATGAGCGAAGTCGCTTATTTCTCTCCTGCGAACTCAATGAGAGCTGCACTGTTAGCAGAAGTATATTTTAGGAAATACATCGAGTGTTTCGATTTTTTTTCTGATTGATTATCAGGTTGAAACGTTTGTTATAAACTATGAGTTTGATGTTACAGCCTAAAATCCTGTTGTAATTAAAATGGTGCATGAAAAGGTATTAATAGACAAGTTAGTAATATTTAAATCTGTGTGAACAATGTTACTCCTTGAGGTACATGTCATATTGGTCGGTTGTTAATTTGAAGGATTGTTCAATAGAATGTGTTTGGAAAATTACCTCGCTCAACACTTAACCGGTACTAGAGTTCCCATTATACTCAGAGAAAAATATGTAAGAGAAACTTTAACAACCAAGAGCGGGAAGACATTTGATGTGTCCCAGTGTTCCACATAAACTTTCCTCATCACAGGAAGCAGCCTATGCCCTACTAAATACAAAATTTCGGTGGCAAGAGCCTTCCTTCACCGACAGTAGTTAATAGGGTTGCGGAACGCAAGTGTAAGAATATAGATAGGGATAAATATAGCTAGTTCAGGCGGGGGCCGGAGAAACGGAACCGGTTTTAGAGCTTGAGTCAGCTCGCAGGCGGTGGGGGAGGGGGGGGGGGTCGGCGGAAGAGGCTGACGGAAGGCTTTCGCATTATTCAAAAAATATGCTAATAGGTTATATAAATATATGTTATTAGGCTATATAAATGAATTGCTTACATAGATATGGACTACCTTTGGTACATGGTATTTTTATCGCATTTTCAATGCTAGGCATATTGTATTGCAGTTCAATTGCTAGTCCTCTGAGTGTTTAGGGGAAATAATAGATACATGTTGAAATGTAATTTTAAAATTGATAATAATTCTAACAGTTACATAATAATTTACATGCAGTATTAAAGGTTATAACCGCACACATATTATTCTGCTTGCACGAACGTTGTTTTCCGGACACGTGCATGATGATTTTTTTTCAACCTTGCTAACGACTTGATCAGATCACTGTTGTATTAATCAATTCACCGGTGGCATATCTTGTATAAATTTGAAATTGTCTCCTTCGAACGGAATATTTATATTCGTTTCATTTGTTATATATTCTGTCCCATTATGGCCGAATGTCACTTCACATGTGATTTGTTTATGAATATATGAGCTTATTTGCAGATCGGTTAAATAAAAAAATGATCAGCAAAGGTATAAGTAGAGTTATGATATAAATCTTTAGAAGGAGCTCGAAAAAACGTGGCATCTCCATGCTTTGCTCAAGTTATTTTGTTTTATTTGGAGCTCTGTTTTACATTTCTACTAATTTTGCAGGATATTATTCAGGCACATTTCATACATTGGTATTCCTCATAGGTATACTGTTTCTAAACTAGGCGGTCTTTCCTACAGCCTTGTTCCAACACGTTAGGGTGTCAGTCTTAGATGAGAGAGTAGCCTCGGACGCTGGCTGTCGATGCCCATTCCAACAGCCAATGAGAGGGCGACATTGGATGCTGGTCGCGCTCCGATCACGGTGCCGTGTCAGTAGTGTTCTCTGCCTCGATGTGAAGCGCTTCTGCGATTGAACATTCTACAGAGGTAAGAAATTCAGAGTGGTCTTAAATTTATTTCATTTTATTAGCAGTGTTATGATACGTGGTATTGTAGATATATATAAGTGATTTTATCATTATTTTGGGTGTTTCCACGCTGGGCAACCCTATTTATTTCTGTTACTATACGTTATAATGCAAGTCATGCTCATGAATGCATTGCTGGTGGTAGCTTCAGCCGAGATGGTATGCCTGTTTGACCCAGTCATGTAAAACGTAGTCGAACATGTTTCTTGTACCAGTTTATGCTGTTCTGTGATTATCCAACAGTGTGTTATTTACAGTGATCGTGTAAGAGTGTTGACGTTCACGAGTGTTTTATTCAGTGTTACGATTAAGCCGTTACAGATTGCAAGTTGAATTGTATTAAGGAAATACACTTCGCTCGGTTGTTAGATAACGATTTAGCTTGTTTGAATTTGATATTATAGGCGGTTGTTATATTATGGGGTATACAATATTCATTTAGTGTTTTGTTACTGGTACATAGGAATAAAAATACCCGGTGTGGCAGATATCTGTTCATATCTTGCAATTATGATTGTAGTATTGTGAGGTTTTGCCTATATCCTGAAAATAATTGGTAAGATGTAGTGATTTGAACTATTGATTGGGTAGTCAGCGTGGGGAATGGTCTGTTCTGTAGAAAATTTACTTGAGATGTATGATTTATCAACAAAATTCTACAAAATTTCATATTCTACATAGTATTAATGTAGAAGTACTCCTCTTAATGTATTGTAGGTCTCTGGTATATATATTGCTGGCTTAAACATCTTATTTATTGATTGGGGTATGCATGTATACGCTTTAGGTTACCTTACGATTTTGATTATAGTGTTGATGTATTGACTCTTTCGTTAGCCGTTCCCGTTTCTTGTCGGTAGGCCCGTTAACTAGCCGTTTACTGTCGATATGGCTCTTAGATGTGCCTGTAAGCTGGCCGTTTATAGTTGGTGCGCTTTGTTAGTATGTCCGTCTATATGTTCCACGCAATTATGATTCCCCATGTAGATTTTATTTTTAGCAAGATATTGCATATTTTTAGTCCTGTATTATATGGATGTTCTGTATATAGGGTTAGCTACATAGGAATTATGTATGGTTGGTAACCCGTGTTAGAGTTTTACAACAACAAATATTTATATTTTTACTTGGGACAGCATCAGTTTGGCTTATGAATTTTTATAGATTTAAATGGACTTCTTAGTTTTATTCATATACTACGTATGAACTATGTATTTGTTTTGGAAGTCGGACATTTTTCTTTCGGTTTAGCTTTTAGTATACGATCTTAGTCCTTTATAAATTCACCTCAGGAGTTCATGTACAGGATTATTTCACTTGTATATATTACAAGATTGATTGACCATACACCTTCCATATTAGTGTAGGATTTATCATCTGGGTGTGTGTGTTTTTTTCCAGTCTATTGGGTTTTAGACTGCTGCCCTTAGTACACATTTTGAATAGATAAAACCTTTGGGAGTATTATATTCATCACTTCAATACCTACCGTTGTGACCCAAAAATTGCATATAGACTACAGCGAGCTTTTTCTCGACTCAATTTTTTAAATTATAGTTACATGTTTACGACATCGTAGCTTTTCAGTCTTTTTCTTGTTGGCGCCGACATTCCTATTCAGTGTATTTCCGCAGATATAGGAAATATATATAATTGATTTTATTTTACCATTTTACGCTTCTTATACTTGATACCGTTTTATTATCCCATTTGATAATTCGGTTCCTTTAAGTTTTATCTTTTTTTTCCTCAACATGAGGTTTTCTTGGTATCACTATATCACACGTTTCAATATCACTGTCACTGGTTTTCATTTGACTTAATGTATCACATGATTTACCCATATTTTCATTATTTTCCATATTGTCTAAGGTTTGAGTGTTCCTTCCATTATTCGATTTAGCCATTTTCACCCAATCTCCGTACGTACTGCGTTTGGGTGTTAGCGGTAACGCTCGTATCCTGCAGATCCTGTTTATTATGTTCTATCAATACGCCTTTTTCATCCTTAAAGATTGTATTTTCTCGCAAGATAATGGTACCTTGTAAGCTGTCGCTAAAACCCGAACGTGGAACTTGATTGGCTCAATTTTATATATGCAGTGCAAATAACACATACCCCCGTGTTATCCATTAAGTTAAAATATTTTCATATCAAACTTGACGACATTCTTCCATGCAAAAGCAGACCGTTTACTGAATGCGAACGAATTTACAGGCTCGAAGCCGTTACCATATAGGCATATACAGGGTCGGTAGCGGCACCATGTAGACACATAAAAACATTTTTAGTATGCATGTACATATTCGGTCAACATCTGTAGCATTTTCACAATAGGTTTGTGATGTAGGGGCCGTAAACCTAACCCATCGTAACCTAACCCAGTATTATATATTTTACAGTTTTCATACCTTTGTTAGGCATTTATTCTTTGATTTAAGCTTTACTCACATCAAATCACTTCACTTGACTCTATAGTCTTATCGATCTTTACCAGTTTTTATACCTATGTTTTTATATAGTATTTTTTTTCCCCTAACTTGTTACAACCACAGTATTCTAGATATCTTTCACATTATGTTATGTTATGTCTCGTTAATAGACGGTAGACTTCAAACGATAATGCATGCTTGCTCGCATATATCAGTATCGGTTATAGTAACTGTTGTTAAAGCGGTTTCAACGAATATACACATGTTTTTATTCCATATGCTAAATATTCTATTTGATTCATATGTTTTATGTATGTTGTTAAGGCTAACCAATTCTAACCAAGAAATATGTATTATCGATCGAGTTTTCATGCCTACATATGATTTTTTTTCATGTATTTATGATATATTCATAGCCATCCTCTCCACTTGGCTTTACGTATAATCTATCAATTACAGTTTGACCACAATCCTACAATTTCGATTGAGTAGATTCGATCCATTTTTTATGTAATTACGTCGTTTGTTTGATTGTTATTGACACTTGCATACGATTTTTGATTTTTTGTACACAATTTTACAACACTTTTAAATGTTATTCACACTCATCAAAACCTGACCTAACTTTATGTGTTCTATTCAGTCATTGATATATGCATATGAAGCCCTCCACACGACTCTAAATATCCCTATAACATATATGTTATTTATTTCGTTGTCACTCTCGACCCATATTAGTTAGCAGAGAGGCCCCACTTTCAAACTTGGATTGAAGGTTACAAGTAATTCATATTTGTACCCAGTTTCACACAATCAAACACTTCGTCTCACACCAAGTCTACCTAATTTACTTTAGCGTCTTTTGCCATTTCATCCTTTGATGACTCACATCTGAGATTTTCCTTGTTTCTCCCCAATAATTTTCATATTCATGACGATGATGACGTTTGAGATAACCCCACAAATTGCTCGTTGATTTATCTTCTTCAAGGTTATTTCCCTTTGTCACCAACTCAAGCTATACACCATCCTTACAGAACAGGATCACAATGACGACTAAGCAAGATTTGATCCGATTCTGATTTATATTCTATCAAATCTGTATCACATCTAGATCATTTACCCCCGAGTTAGGTTTATGGCATCGTTTCTCGCCCTGAAACATATTGTACTGACTTCTGCATACCTTTGATACCTCTGACCGACACGATGTATTATATTGACACATGCAATTCATTGCTAAATCTTTGAGTTTCATAATAATATAAACATTTGATTAAGGATTTACATGATTTATTAGTGTTTTACAGGAATAATTTACAAATCTTGCTAGCTTTATCAATGCTATCTACCTCGTATTTTGATTTGAAGCAGTATGGTTCGTATATCCAACCATTCCCCTCATATCACTATATATCAGTTTCCTCTCAAAATACTCCGTATCTTTGATACGAATACCGAAGGCTGTTCCATTCTCGTGAGTCCACAAATGTATTGCTTCTTCTTCTTGAACCTTAATTATTCGAAACTTCTTCAATTCAAAATCATTATGACCTTCATCATTGAGAAATTGTTGCATACGATCCAGATTTTCATTTCTTCTAGGGTACAATTTGTATCCCCCTACCTCAGCTTTATTAAAGTCATGGTGATGACTTTCGACATGGATCATATCAATTTCGAGATTTGCTCGTATCATCTTCGGAGATTTTTTTATCCATGACAAGTAAACAAATTTTTGAGATGTGGAAATTGATTTTGTTTTTTCTAAGACGATACGTTTGTCTCCGCTTGATCTCAACGTAACACTGATTCCAGTTTCGGTGTCCAGCTAGCTATTGTAATGCTATTACAGGATATTTTTCTGTAAAACATTAGGCCTTACGTTGCTCACCTAGGTCATTAACTGTGTATGTACGTATGTGTATAGGGGTGTGTACGTATGTGCATGTGTATATACATGCGTATGTACGTGTATATGGGTAAAAATATTTATAACAAAATTTTATATATAAAATTTCAATAAAACTTCAAATTTCTGAGACCCCGACCTTACTTTAGTAGCCAATTTATAACTTCAATAGAATGATTTGGATCTGTTACCCCTCGAAAGTTTGAAACTTTCTTGTCATTTTAAATTTTGTTATACATTTTTTTTAACTCGTTTACACGTTAGGCATAATGTTTTGCAGAAAAAATATCATGTCATCGTATTATAATAACTTGCTGCATACCGAGATTGAAATCGTCTGCTTGCGTTGTGGAAGGATGTCGCCAAGTTTGATATGGAATTATTTTAACGTAAAGGATAAAATGGGGGTATGTGTTATTTGCACTGCGGAGATAAAATTAGGCAAATCAAATTTCAGATTCGGGTTGTAGCGGCATCTCAAACGGCACCATTTTCTTGCTTATGATGATATTAAAAATCAACGAGAAAAAAACGAGCTCTAAGGATGTATAGGGGGTATTGATAGAACATATTAAACCGGAATTGGGCTTCCAAAATAACGTGATAGAAAGTGATCAACAGGGTGCGAGCGGTGACGAACGTTCGTTACCTCTAACACTCAAACGCAGTACGTATGAAGATTGGGTGAAAATGGATAA
>SDVV010015893.1:0-14402 GCA_016164225.1 Gammarus roeselii | reverse complement strand
CGTTACAGTTGCCAGTTGATTGCCGTTACAGTTGCCAGTTGATTGCTTTTACAGTTGCCAGTTGATTGCCGTTTCAGTTGCCAGTTGATTGCTGTCCAAATCCCCAGAAAGGGGCGTGGCCGACGGCAAGGCGCACCTTACACTCCTCTTTTGTTGTCACACTCACACAACTTAGCCCTTTTGCGCTAGAGGGTCCGGCCGGGAAACCTCACCACACACCCTTCGGGTCATGCGTGCGATGCAAGGTCCGAGTCGGCAGCAGGTCCCGACAGTGTTTACAAGTGTAGAAAAACAACAACAGGACTATTGGCCCAAACTAGGTTGCCTTTTGATAGCAAGAGGATTAATTCTGAAGTAGAACGTCTAAGAGGCCTATTGGCCCAAACTAGGTTGCCTTTTGACTTCAAGAGGGTTAGTTCTGGAGTAGAACGTCTATGAGGCCTATTGGCCCATACTAGGTAGCCTTTTGATAGCAAGAGGATTAGTTCTGAAGTGGAACGTCTATGAGAGCTCCGTGTGCCATTTCTGTTTTTTTTTATAACAACAGGAAGGGGAACCGTTTATCTATTTATCGGTGATTTATGGAGAACTTATCGAGCCGTGACTTGAACGTTTCGATTGTATTGCTGTTTACAACCTCCACTGGAAGTTTGATCCATTCATCGACAACTCTATACGTGAAGAAATTGCGCGTGATGTCGAGTGAGGAACGTTTCCAACGATTTTGTATCCATTGTTCCTAATCACTCCGTTTGTGTGTAGAGTGAAAAGGCTTGCCCGGTCGACGTTTCCCTTACCCTTCATAATTTTCCACACTTCTGTCATGTTGTCTCTGATTCGACGTTTCTCTAGCAAATAAAGATTGAGTTCACGAAGCCTGCCTTCGTACAATTTATCCCGCAGCGAGGGATGAGTTTGGTAGCTCTACGTTGAACAAACTCAAGTTTATTAAAGTTTTTTTAAGGAATGGAGACCAGAATTGAACGGCATACTCGAGATGCGGTCTAACAAATGCATTAAATAACTTGAGCATACTGTGTTGGTGTGTGTACGAGATAGTGCGGGATTTC
Organism: Gammarus roeselii; assembly: GCA_016164225.1. Classification (NCBI taxonomy): domain Eukaryota; kingdom Metazoa; phylum Arthropoda; class Malacostraca; order Amphipoda; family Gammaridae; genus Gammarus; species Gammarus roeselii. The sequence goes on along the minus strand of SDVV010015893.1, from coordinate 13,332 downwards.
AAACCAAGCATTTTGTTGCCTTTCTTGGCAGCATCGTTACATTGCTTGCTGCTTTTTAAGTCGTTACTAATGATGACACCTATATCTCTCTCTTCGGTGACGGGAATGAGTTCCTTTCCAGACATTGAATATTCGTGTTTGGGGTTATGAGGACCTACGTGCATAACTTTGCATTTGTCTACATTAAATTTCTTTTGCCACTTTTCTGACCAATCAACAATTTTGTTCAAATCTAGTTGAATCTGCTGACACTCTAGTTCAGTTTGCACTTTTCCTCCGATCTTAGTATCGTCTGCAAACATGCTAATGTTTGAGAGTATGTTGCTATCGAGATCGTTAATGAATATTGAGGTACGCTGCTTATAACATTACCCCAGGGGGAGGAAACTCCGTCAAGTACAACTCGCTGCCGTTTGTCCGTAAGCCAGCATTTTATCCACTTGTTAAGCTCGCCTCGAATAACGATGCTGTGCAATTTACTAATTAGACGCTTGTGGGGGACTTTATCCATAGCCTCTCGAAAGTCAAGGTAAATGATATAGATGGGAGATTTTGTGTCGTGGATTTTGATTCTATTTCTGAAAAAGAGTAGCAGATTCGTATGACAGGAACGGTTGTGTCTAAAGCCATGCTGGGAGTCACCAATCAATTTGTTTGATTCTAAGAATTCTGGAATGCTATCCGTTATCAAACTTTCCATCAACTTGCCAATGACTGAGGTGAGACTAATTGGACAGTAGTTGTCGGGACACTTTTTGTCCTCTTTTTTAAAAATTGGGGTAACATTGGCCTTTTTCTATTTAGAGGGGCAGGCACCATTTGTGAGAGATTGGGTGAAAATGTTTGATAAATGTTCGGCGATTTCGTTTCTAGTCTCTTTTAGAATTCTGGGAGGAATTTAGTCTGGACCTGGAGATTTGGTGATTTTCAATTTATCTATATATTTAATAACTTCGGCGGGGGAAAGGTTCACTGTGGTGAGGGCTTCAATTTGTTTTGCCGCCATGATATCCTCAGGATTAGGAATATCCTGATTCTCTAACGCAAATACAGAACACAAGTATTCATTAAGTAGAACACTCATTTTGATGTCGTCTGTTTCTAGTTCACCAACATGGTTCTCGAGAGGACCACAGATTTTGATTTTTTTTGCTCGAAACTAAACTAAAAAATTGTTTCGGATTAGTTTTGGTATTAGCAGCAATTTCATTTTCATAATCTTTCTTCTTACGTGTGACTTATTACTCCTGCTGCGTCAGAATGACCACCCCAACCCCCCTCCCTCCCACGGGCGAGGAAGCACATCTGGGCAGCATCAAAAATTATAAATTCACAATCATTCTCCACTCAATGCTATTAAGTGCACGATCCCTCGCTCCCTCCACACTCGTTTCTCCTTCCAAACGTGTGCTTAACACCATACATCCACCCAAACTTCGGTCTCCCTCTAGGCCTACGTCCACGCGTCTCTGCCTTAAACACCATTTTCACCAATTTTCCTTCACACAACCTGACCGTGTGCCCGAACCTTCTCAGATCACGTGAATCAACTCTGTCCTCTAACTTTTTCACCATCCCGATCCTACTCGCACAACGTCATTATTGATCCTGTCTCTAAGCGACACACCAGACAAGCTCCTCAAACATTTCATCTTGACGACATTCATTCTTCTTCTGTCTTCTGCTATCACCCCCAAGTCTCAGCTCTGTAGAGCACAATTGGGACAACATCACCCTCTTACAGCCCTCTCTCTGCTTAAATCCCCAACGTCCTACAGCTCAATACGCTCTTTAGTGCACCCAACACTTTACACCCCTCCTTCACTCGCGACTTCACTTCAGTTTCCATTAGCTTAGTCTTCTCCACATGGGAGCCCAGATACTTGAAACACTAAACTTCCTCCAACAACTCTCCATTTAGATACAGATACAGACACTAGGCCGCATCCCCCAGAAAGGAGGGTGGCGACGGCAAGGCGCACCTCACACCCTCATACGCTCACACTCACACAACTTAGCCCTTTTGTGCTAAAGTCACGAGTGCAGTCCGAGGATCCGTCGTCAGCAGCAGGGCTCGACAGTTTTCACTGGTTTACCCCCGCCGCGTCATAATGACCGCCCCCCCCCACCCACGACCATCCCGACAGCGGGATGCCAAGAGCGGGAAAACACATCAGAGCAGCGTCAAAATCAACAATTCACAACCATTCTCCACTCACGCCTGTTCATTGCACGCTCTCTCGCCACCTCCACATTCATGTCTCTCCTTCCCAACACCTGCTTCCCACCATCCATCCACCCAAACTTTGGTCTACCTCTAGGCCTGCGACCACTCGCCTCCGCATTCATCACCTTTTTCATGAATCTCCCTTCATCTATCCTCTCCGTGCGCCCGAACCATCTCAGAACACGCGAATCCACTCTGTCCTCCAACTTCTTCACCATCCCTGTTCTGATTCGAACCACGTCGTTGGTGATCCGGTCTCTCAGCGTTACTCCATCCTCCAGCCATGCTCCTCAAACATTTCATCTCGAAAACATTCAACCTTCTTCTCTCCTCTGCTCTCACCCCCAAGCCTCAGCTCCGTAGAGTACAGTTGGGACAACAACACCCTCATACTGCCCCTCTCTTTGCTTCCATCCCCAACGTCCTACAGCTCATTACACTCTTTAGTGCACCCAACACTTTACATCCCTCCTTTACTCGCGCCTTCACTTCAGTTTCCATTATTTCAGTTTTCTCCACATGGGAGCCCAGATACTTGAAACACTGAACTTCCTCCAAGAGCTCTCCATTTAGGGTGACACTAATTTTGCTCGCATCGACAGTTCTCGAGCATCTCATTACTTTACTCTTATCCACGTCCACTCGAAGCTTCCTCCTCTCAAACACTCTACCAAACTCAGACAACCTACATAGCTTCTCCTCTGAATTCGCAACCAGGGCTCTATCATCAGCAAATAGCAACTGGCTCAACTGCCAGCTCCACCCATTCGCTTCCAACAGTTCCAAGCCACGACCCAGCACACTCGCGTTCACCTCCCTGACTACTCCATCCATATAGAGGTTGAACAGCCAGGAAGACATCACGCAGACTTGTCTCAGTCCCACTCTCACTGTGAACCAATCACTCACCTCGCTCCCCACTCTGACACATGCTCGGCTGTCAGCATAGAAACTCTGCACTGCTTTCAACAGATGTCCGCCCACTCCATAAAAACGCAACATTCTCCACAGCGCTTCCCTGTCAATTCTGTCGTATGCCTTCTCCAGATCCATGAAGGCCCAGAACACATCCTTTCCTTTGGCAAGGTACTTTTCACATACCTGTCTCACTGCGAAAATCTGATCGGTACACCCTCTACCACTCCTAAAGCCCCACTGTTCCTCTCCAATTGTGCAGTCCGTACAGTCTCTTATCCTTTTGATCAGCACTCTCCCATACAACTTACAGACTGATACCTCTCGAGTTGCAGCATTCATTTTTATCTCATTTGCCCTTATATAGCGGACCAATGCAGGCACTGCGCCGCTCACTCGGTACCACGCCTGCCGCAAAACACAAGTTCAGTAACCTCACCAACTATGCGACAATCGTTACTCCACCCTTCTTCAGGCCCTCGGTCACAATGCCATCCAAACTAGGGGCTTTCCCTGCTTTCATCACGTCCACCGCCTCCTGCACCTCTTCCCTGGTAATGTCCGCAACAAGTTTTTCTCCCAAAACTGGCATCCGAGCAGCACCACCCACAGCAACAATGTCAGCCTCTCTGTCGTCCTCGACATTCATTAATTCATGAAAAAACTCGGCCCACCTCTTCCGTAAATTACCACTTTCTAACAACAACTGGCTGTTTTCATCTTTCACCACTTTCTCCTTTCCGGTCTCTCTCTTTCTCACCCTCTTCACCTCTTTCCAGAACATCTTTTTGTTCTGATCGAATATCTGGCACAACCGTCTGCCCCACCTGGCATCAGCGTCCCTTTTGGCTCTCCTCACCACACGCTTCACCTCGTTTCTCCTCTCTTTGTAGCTTTCATAAGCCACCTTCGACTTCACCTGCAACCACTCCTCAAACGCTCCTCTTTTCCGTGCCACCGCCAGTTTGACCTCCTCGCTCCACCACTCGCAGCCTTTCCTCCTGCACCCGCCCTCACGGCGCGCACCACACACTTTCTTCGCACATCTCAGCAACGCATCCCTTAACGTCTCCCATTCTTCCTCCACATCTCTCAGATCCTGTTCTCTCACTTTGTCATATTCTTCCTTCAACGCCTTCCTCCATTTATGAGGACACTAATTCCGCTCGCATCGATATTCCTCGAGCATATCATTACTTTACTTTTACCCTCGTTCATTCGAACGAGGGTAAACTTCACTCAGCCGCCGTGGCCGAGTTTGAGCCGCCGTGGCCGAGTGGTTAGCGTATCCGACTGCAGTGTCAGCCTCTGGTGCTGCATTTCGCGAGTTCGAGCCTCGGTAGGGACACGGCGGTCTTGTGGCGGGGAGATTGGGATCCTCCCCCCTCTGTGTCTGCCTTACTTAGCCACCCCCCTAACTAGGGGGAAACGGCTGTATGTCTATACATACTTTTACCCTCGTTCATTCGAAACTTCTTCCACTCACTCACTCGACGAAACTCAGATACTAGCCTGCACAGCTCCTCCTCTGAATCCGTCACAAGCGCCGTGTCATTGCAAACAGTACTGGCTCAATTGCCAACTCCACCTATTCGTTCCCAACAGCTTCAACCAACGACCCAATACACTAGCGTCCACCTCCCTGTGTTATGGTAAAGAAGTTCCAGGTTGGTATAATCGGGTAAAAGTAAGGTAGGAATGATCAAACATTGGTTTTAGAATAGTCTTTTTGTATAAAAAGTAACAAGATGAAAGTTACTCTATCAATAGAGTACTGAATATAGATTTGTAATAACGGACACAAAGTAACACAAGTGTAAATGAACAGCAAAAAGAAATGTATTAAGTGTAAGACGAGCGTAGGGTACAGTAGGAGGCCTACACCCGAAGGCTTCAGCTGCTGGAGAGTGTCCCAGCTCTGCCCGATGGCTGTAGCTGATGGCAAGTATCTGTCCTCTGCCCTCTATCGTTCGGGTCTGCGCCCTGAATAATATGGGAGGGCCTTGAGTAGGTGTATGAAGAAATCCTCCAATAAGGAAACCATTCACATTTTTGGACCATCTAAAGAGGCGGGGCGTCCTAATACCCAGACCTCATTGATACACTACAATTGAGTCCGTTAACTGATTTACAGGCTCCTCCCATCTATTGTTTACCATATATGATACCCCTGAGCTAAACGGTGTTATTGGATCTAGTCCCTACGATTGCTGATACACGGAGTTTTACAAGGTGCGCATATGGCCCTCAACTCGTCAACGTCTCCGACGTTCTACGATCCACAAGGCGACCACCTGTTTCTCTTAAACAAACATCGGAGGGGAATTAAAAATATGCAAGGCAAGGGATTTCTTCGTGTAACTTAAGCTAGGGGTTAACAGGCCTAAGGCCTACGCTGTTTCTAGGACACACACTATGCACCTCTCGATGGTAATGTTCGGTTAGCCAAGTTTTATAAAATATGTGCCAGCGGAGGCCGATCATAACACCTGACCACTCCAGATATGAAGAGATGGAACAGCCAGAGAGACATAACGTAGCCTTGTTTCAGATCCACTTTCACTGTAAACCAATCACCCACCTCGCTCCCCACTCGCAATACGCAATACCCGCCACAGCGCTTCCCTATCAACCCGGTCGTTGGCCTTGCCCAAATATATGAAGGCCCAGAACAAATCCTTTTCTCTCGCAATCCTTTTCTCTCACAGACTGGTCTTACTGCAAAAATCTACACGGCACACCCTCGACCACTCCTAAAGCCACCTTGTTCCTCTCCAATTGCGCCATCCTCTTGATTAGCACCCGCCCGCACAATTTACCGACCACACATTATAAACTGATACCTCTTGAGCAGCAGCACTCATGTTCATCTCCGTTGCCTTTGTACAGCGGAACAATGGGAGCACTGCGCCCCTCAATCGGCACCACGCCCGCTACAAAACACAGATTACTCCACCCTTCATCAGGCACTCGGCTGCAACGAGATCCAAACCGGGGTCTCGCTTTCATCACCTCTACCGCCTCCTGCACCTCTTCCTATTAATGACCGCAACAAGTCTCTCTCCAAAATCTAGCATTCGTGCACCACCACCCACAGCAACAATATTAGCCTCTCTGTCATCCTTGACATTCAACAACTCATCAAAATACTCGGCCCACCTTTTCCGTTCAACACTACTTTCCGTCGACAACTGGCCGTTTTCGTCTTTCACCGCCCCCTCCTTTCCGGTCTCCGCCATTTAACCCTCTTCGCCTCTTTCCAGAACATATTTTTTTTCACCTCAAAATTCTGGCACAACCTTCTGCCCCACCTGGCATCAGCGTCTCTTTTAGCTCTCTTCTTCACCCGCATTACCTCTTTCCTCTTCTAATTATAGTGGTCATAGGTCATCATCGACCTCGTCTGCAACCACTCCTCAAAAGCTTCACTTTTCTGCACCACCGCCAGTTTCACCTCTCGTTCCACCACTCGCAGCGCTTCCTTCTACACCCGCCTACACGTCTCACACCACACACATTTTTCGCACATATCAAGATCGCATATCTGAACGTCTCCCATTCTTCCTACACATCTCGCATGTCCTGCCCTCTCACGCTGTCAAATTTATTCTCAACGCCTGCTGAAATTCCTCAGCTCTGTTTTTCATATGCAGTTCACTAACCTGCAAAACCACTCTTCCTCCTCTCATTATTTTGTTACCTTCCACCTTTGCTCCAGTTTTAATCTTCCCTCCACCAGCAGATGGTCAAACACTCCTTCTCCCTTCCTACCCAACACCCGAACATCCAACAGCCATCCCATCACTCTCCTTGAAATTAGCACAAAATCCATCAGCGCTCTCTGCCACACTGCACCATGGGCTATCCTTACCCATGTGTACTTGTAGATATCTAACTTTTTGAACACGCTGCTTCCGACCACCAGCTCGATCCTGCTACATGCGCATACATATAAGATTTTCTCCATTGTTATTTCTACCAGGAACGCCATACTTTCCTACAACATTCTCCACCACTACATCTCCATCTCTTGCATTAAGGTATCTTGCACCATCTTCAGTTGACCACTAAAAGTTATGAGTAAACCCAAAATCACTAGAGAACTGGAGAATTATAACCTTTCTGTCAATTGCTCGCTGAGGTCATTTAATATTTACCTGCGGATTTCTCTTATAGAGGCAATGAATAATTGTTTGGGTTAACGTATTTTATTTTGGAATGCAGGGAGCTGTGAACGGGAGCCCAGCGTTTGCGCTAAAATTATTCCCACACACGCGCACTATCGCCACTTTACTTCATTTCACTGTCATGGCCGGACACTGTCATAACCGCTAAAAATCTTTCATCTCACGTGCTTTCTACCTGAACGATGTTTCAGCCCACACGCATTTTCCGCCACTTCAAAATCTGCCACTGTCATTCCTACCACTGTCATTACACCTAAACAGGCGTACCAACCTAACAGCTTTAATGAAACTTCAATAAAAAAAAGCTAAAAAACGGCATTACATACCCTACAAAAATACGTATGTTTGCCCCGCGGGTTAGAAATACGTACCTTTGCCCGCGGGTTAGAAACACGTTCCCTAGGTTAGGTTAGGTTGGGTAGGAAAAGTTTCATTAAAGCGATAACCGGTAAAATGGTACGACTGGTGGCTGATTCTGACGTGGGCTGAAACAGAGTTTCGCCAGAATGTCACTGGCAGATATGACGACAGTGGCTGGTGTGACGGAGGAACGCTATTAATGTTCGCTGTTAAAAAATGGTACCGTAGGTAGGTAGTCGGAACAACTTGGGGCTGATAAGGCAGTTGGCGGAGATGATAGGGGCTGATCTGACGTTAGCTATAAAAGAATTTAGCGCCAGGGATAGCGACCCCTGTGAACGATACAATTCAGTGTCAAAATTTCCCCGTATAGGACTGAAACACAAACTCAAAAGGGGATGACGCCAAGGTGACAATTGATCGCCTCTCGTATTATTTGTGTATGATATGTATAGTTAAATCTTATTTGCAATGTCTACTTAGTAACACGGTTTACGACGACTGCTAGTTTTAACAATCAACATTCAAATACAACAAAAAATTAAAATCAAGCATCCCAAGTAGATCCTGTTGACTATGGCTCTCGGGTCCGTGAATACAAAGTGATAATGAAACCAACTCTTGCAGGTTGGAGTCATCTACAGAAATCGTCTGTTGAAGACGACTTTCAGCTCCGTAAATACGAAATGATAATAACACCACCCCTTGCAGGTTGGTGTTATTCTACAGAAATCGTCTGTTGGGAGATGACTCGCTGTTCCGTAAACTCAAAGCGACGGTGTCGCACGTTGTGGGCGAAAAAAATCTTGAAGAGGTTTTGAATAGCAACTCCTCCCTCAGCATTCCGGATTCTGAAGGACGAACCGCCATCATTTCCTTCCCTCAGTTGGTCCGCTTTATTCTGAGGCAATATATTCCTTGTGATGGCGACGTCCATTGGCTAGAGAGAAATGGGAGCTTACACTACAGACCAACGTGCGTCACCTGCGCTCCTTGCTATACGGACTACGACTTCATCTCCAAGGTCAGTCCTTTAAGGTGATTCGACTCGATCAATCAATTAAATAAATTCAAACCAATAAAATGAATTCATTGTTCACACTTTCTTATTTACAAAAAGCTATTTGGAGCCACAATAATCAGAGCACCCACGAAATTTATCAATATGTTCAATTAAACATGTTTCCTAGTTTGTCTCTCAGTATATATTTATTTAGTTAAAAAACATTACTAAGATGTTCAGAAACAAAGTATGACACCAACACAAGAAAAACTAATCTATATGTTTTTCTTAATTCAAAGTTTTAGGTAATTGATCATATTTTTTATTCCTATCGAACCATGGTATCGACCATGAACGATTCCTTCGTGGAGATTAGATCACTTTTTCCTTCACCTAAACTGCCGTTGCGATGTTATCTTGATTTTGAGGAAAAATAGAATGTCATCATGTTTTAATTCTGAGATTTTTTTTTAAATGGTGCATAAAGATTGACATTTCGATGTGAGGGGGGGGGGTGCGGGAGCGGAGTGGCCAGGCTTGCTTGCCACGACTCCAAACGGCCTGTCAGCGCTATGCATGACAGAAAATGTACAGTAGCAAGCAAATATCCGTTCATGGTTGGCCTGTAGCCGCAAAAACAAATTCGGATTCCCTCACGAATCAGAGCGGAATATGTAGAGAGCGAAATATGGACATTAAAAATTTCACTTAGTTTCAAATCATAAACGAATTTTCGCTCGCTTCTGTACAGTAACGAAAGAAAATTTGTTTATGGTTAGTCTATAACGAAGAAACAAGAAACACTTTTCCCACTTGGAATTTCATTTAATGTTGATTATTTTACCGGTAAGTATACTTGGACAAAGCTTCTTGACAAGTTCCAGAAACCTTATATCCATCAGGTTTAAAATACATTGCAAAAAATCTACATGCAAGACTTCTGTTAATTATCAATCATTAGCGTATTTTCTTTCGCTACTGTACCTGGGCTTCCTTGTTATAGAGAAAGCTTGATAGTCAATGCTAAGAGAGCTAGGATTAGGTAATGCGATCTAGGGCTAACATTGGATGTGATGGCTTCTGCGCCACGGACTCCCGGGAGTCCTACTGTATGCTGATGACATTGTCCTAGTAGCAAGAGAGGGGGAAAATTGCAGAGGGTGTTAGATAACACAAGCAATTTTGGGAGAAACTTTGTGATTATCTTCATCAAAGAGAATAGCTCGGTCATTGATGGTCAATGGTGACGAGCATGATGAGGGAAGGACTTGGTAGCCGGCAGGGGTGGAAATAGACAATGTGAAATAATGTAAATATCTGGGGATCACACTGTCTGACTCGGGCCTGGAGAAGGCTAACAGGGAGAAGGCAACCACGATCAGAAAATGGTGGGGTAGAATGACCGGGATGAGTAAATTTAGAGCCCTTAGGTAGGAAGTTATGAATAATCTGTAGGAAGGGATGGCGGTCATTAGCATTATGTATGAGATGCAGGCGTGAGGTTATACGCAGGGGGAATCGGAGATTCTGGGAAAGACTCAACACAGGGTAGGGAGACTGGATCTAGGTGGTGCAAATGGTTTTGTTGCATCTGAAGCGATCTGGGTTGAAATGGGGTGGAGCTTCTTCCGACCAAACTGAACGTTAGGGTGCGCTCAGACCTAATGGAGGAAAGTAGGCGGGCTAAGAAGGCATATGGATGGGGAAACGGGAAAACTGTTTGATAGAGGGCAAAAAAAAGGTGGTGGATGAGTTTGAAACGAAGCAAGCTATTGAATTTTGAACGGATAGGATCGAAAATGTGGGGCTGGGTAGAGGGGGAGTAAGGAGTATGAGCAGGGACCTGATAAAGGGGGTGGGGAAAGAATGGTTGGGAAAAGTTGACAGAAGAGTTGAGGAGGGAACCGGAAGAGATAGAGCCGGGAAGTGGACGATAAATTTTCCCTCTGTCAGTACAATAGAACGGTGAGACCAGCTGCTGATAGAGCACAAGTATTAGATATAACGTCAAAACGCAAGTGGGAGAAAGTAATGGTTAGGAAGTTCCTAATTACATTGTGTGTCTGACTTAGTCCCTATATAACTCGGACATTGAAAATTAGGTCCATTTGATTACATTTGTGTCTAATTTAATTATTTTTGGGGTGTCAATGTAAATGGGACAATGCAATTGTTAGCAAGTATCTAATTACATTGTGTGCCCGACTTAGTCCCTATATAGCTCGGACATTGTAATTATTAGGTCTTTATAGGTCAAGACAGTTACTCTTGTGGTCAAGTTAATTACTGTAGGTACAGAGAGAACGCCCAGGAGGGGGAGGATATGGGAAGGGAGTCAGGCGCCTGAGATTGGGTGTCACAGAAACAGCCCTGGGACAATGTAATGGTTAGGAAGTATGTAATGACTTTGTGTGTCCGACTTAGCCCCCTTATAGCTTGGACATTGTACTTGTAGGTTCAGTTAATTGTTTTTTTGTGACTAATTTAATTAGTATTGGGGTAGTCCAAACGCAAGTGGCACTTAGCTTACACGGGAAGACCTTTATCCGTCAATGTCACACAGAGATCTTATCTTGACTCACACTTCTCTCGGGGCACGCAGAAGGGTATACCTTTCATCACTTGCCGCGTTCAGTAGGATTGACGTTATATTTCATTTGAATATGCAGTTGGGTATACCTTTAATCAGGTGCCGCGTTCGGTAGGTATATCGTAATGATTCATTTGAACATGCAGTAGGGTATACCTTTATTCAGTTGCCGCGTTCGGTAGGTTTATCGTAATTATTCATTTGGAAATGCAGTAATGTGTACCTTTAATCACTTGGCGCATGGCTAGTACGATTGCTTCTTGTGACTAATTTTATTACTATTGGGATAGTCCAAACGCAAGTGGCACTTAGTTTGCACGGGAAGACCTTTATCCGACAATGTCACACAGAGATCGCAGTAGGGTATACCTTTAATCACTTGCTGCGGTCGGTAGGATCAACGTTATGTTTCATTTGGATATTCAGTTGGGTATACCTTTATTCATTTGCCGCGTTCGGTATGTATACCGTAATGATTCATTTGGACATGCAGTAGGGTGTACATTTAATCACTTGGCGCATAGCTGGTAGGATTATCGTTATATTATATTTTGGACATTCAGTAGGAAACCTCGGATAGCTTACGGCACGCTTACGGGTTGGTTACGCAGTTGTTTAGTGCCATGACAGGCCTCTATATGTCTCGAGATGTGCCATCTCGTTGCGAGTTGTGACGGTTTTGTTACTACGTATTGTAAACGGTAGGTATAATTGTATTGGGTTATTTTGATTTGTTTAATTGCAAGTAATGATGGTACATATTAGCATGTTTGTTTGTGTAGGACTCATTTTGAACAGGATATTTTTTATATCGTTTTATTAGGTTTCGTAGGCCGGTTGGTTTTTCAATGATATTTACTACGATCAAACCTTATATTATGTATGGTATTCGTAATACCGTAGTCATAGGATATCGTTGCTCGATCGTTATAATGCGTAGGTTTTGACATCTTCCTCTTCATAAGTGATGACCATAGTTTGTACGTGGTATTTTAGAGCAAAAAAATCTATATTACTTAATTAAATCCATTCACCTAAATTAAGATAATAGTTGCAGATACGTTCATGTATTTTCAGATGCGTTTTTTTTCTGTGGACAATGAGACAAGGCTAAGATTTTCATAAATATTTTATGACATAGATACAGGGTTCATAAGAACATCAAAATATTATACACATTTTTAGGATCGGTTAAAGTTCTTTTCAAATGCGTTCTCTTGGGGAAAATCAAACATGTTCAAGTTCATAATTTTATTCATGGTATTACAGAAATATTTACATACTATGAACATTTACAGGTTATAACATGTTCAAGTTGACGTATTTTCATCATTCACTCATATACGTACGCCAAAGACGGTCTCACCCGGCTTACGCCTCTTACATGTTAAATCCATGTTTACATTAGTTTTATCAGCCAAGACACATCGTTTCCTCTTATTAGTCACGGAAGGTTTATTTTCAATGGACTTTTTGGGGATGTCCGGATGGCCATAGGCAAGAGTGTTGCAGGAGTCGAGATATTAACGTTGACTTTCAAATTTACTGACGCAGTTTTTAATAGTGCGTACAGTTTGAAGCTGGCATGCTTGTGCGTGAATGTTGTGTATGATCTCAAAGTGTGTGTAGGTTTTCTGGTTATGGATGTCTCTGTATTGTTCATGTTTGATTTTTGACTTGTGTCTAGTAATTGATACCCTTAGCATCTGATTTTGTGGCGTCAGACTCAAGCAACATGCTGTAACACGTTGGTTGCAAGCAAATGATATCACTCGGGTTGTCATCAGCTGTTTCGCTTTTCATTAGTCCCAGCTGTCTTCCTTAGATTCATCATACAAGGGAAGATTTTTCGGGTAGTTGGAGAAGTCCATGTATTCAGACAGAGAAGATTGCCACATTTATCGCCTCAATGTAGGTCACACCTTTGAACAAGATCAGCAACGAGTCTGTGTCCGAGCAGATGAGCGAAACGTTGTTACCGTAGCGTGGTTTCAGTGTGTGTCATAAAAGAAGCTGTAGACTTTTCCTTTATCTTCTGTTTGGAGCTGAT
>SDVV010015892.1:0-14402 GCA_016164225.1 Gammarus roeselii | reverse complement strand
GCCGGTCTTAACTAGCACACGCACACACGCCGGTCTAAACTAGCACACGCACACACGCCGGTCTTAACTAGCACACGCACACGCACCGGTCTTAACTAGCACACGCACACACGCCGGTCTAAACTAGCACACGCAAACACGCCGGTCTAAACTAGCACACGCACACACACCGGTCTAAACTAGCACACGCACACACGCCGGTCTAAACTGGCACACGCACACACGCCGGTCTAAACTAGCACACGCACACACGCCGGTCTAAACTAGCACACGCACACACGCCGGTCTTAACTAGCACACGCACACACACCGGTCTAAACTGGCACACGCACACACGCCGGTCTAAACTAGCACACGCACACACGCCGGTCTAAATTAGCACACGCACACACGCCGGTCTAAACTATCACACGCACACACACCTGTCTAAATTAGCACACGCACACACGCCGGTCTAAATTAGCACACGCACACACACCGGTCTAAACTAGCACACGCACACATGCCGGTCTAAATTAGCACACGCACACATGCCGGTCTAAATTAGCACACGCACACACGCCGGTCTAAATTAGCACACGCACACACGCCGGTCTATATTAGCACACGCACACACGCCGGTCTAAATTAGCACGCGCACACACGCCGGTCTAAACTAGCACACGCACACACACCGGTCTAAACTAGCACACGCACACACGCCGGTCTAAATTAGCAAACGCACACACACCGGTCTAAACTAGCACACGCACACACACCGGTCTAACTAGCACACGCACACACACCGGTTCTAACTTTTCTCCTCTCAGGTGGCTAATAACAGCAAATTTGCGCTACTTTTGTCTATCACTTCTCCTTCTTCTCCTTTCCATTCCTACTGTTCTCATGCGTGATATTTCCTACACTGAGTGTAGATATCGTGCACGGCATCCTCGTTTCCGTCTCTTCTTCATCTTCCCCCCTCAGCAGGTGTTGAGGCACTTTGTCCCGGCACCTTAAGGACGACTTCGAATCCTTGGAGCTCTGTAGCTGGGTAGGTAGTGCGTTGATCCCCTTATACTGTCATCCGGGCAGTGCTGGGGCTACATGGCCTGAGCATCTTCGGAGTTCCTGTACCTGCTGTGGCACCTGTGCACACCTTTGACATTCAGGGAGTAAAAAATATTGACTTCACGCAATTGGATACTCAGTCACTCTTATCTTATCTATAACTTGCTGCTGCGCTTGTTGCTGGTTTGACGTTTGGCGCCAGAAGGACGCTGACTCTAGTGAGCTGAAAAGCCTTTCACTTTAGTTTAATCTAATCTATTGGCCATCCTTCAAACACCTTGAGATGGTCAACACTCAGATGGCCAATTCTCAGTCACCCTTAGATAACCAACCCTCAGTTACTCTCAGATTACCAGCACTCAGCTACTCTCAAATAGCCAACCCTTATTTACTTTCAGATAACCAACACACAGATAGCCTCAGTGGGCCTACCCCAAGTTGCCTTCAGATGGCCAACCCTTAGTTTCTCTCAGATGGACAATAAATCAGTATCGCTCAGATGACCAACTCTCAGTTGTCCACTTAGGGCTAACCCTTAGTTAACATCAGATAGCCAACTCTCAGTTGTCCACTGAGGGCTAACCCTTAGTTAACATCAGATAGCCAACTCTCAGTTGTCCACTGAGGGCTAACCCTTAGTTAATATCAGATGGCCAACTCTCAGTTGTCCACTGAGGGCTAACCCTTAGTTAACATCAGATGGCCAACTCTCAGTTGTCCACTGAGGGCTAACCCTTAGTTAACATCAGATAGCCAACTCTCAGTTGTCCACTGAGGTCTAACCCTTAGTTAACATCAGATAGCCAACTCTTAGTTGTCCACTGAGGGCTAACCCTTAGTTAACATCAGATAGCCAACTCTCAGTTGTCCACTGAGGGCTAACCCTTAGTTAACATCAGATGGCCAACTCTCAGTTGTCCACTGAGGGCTAACCCTTAGTTATCATCAAATAGCCAACTCTGTCACTACATGGCCCTCCACCCACCACCCCCTCCTCCCTTCCTATGATCCTCCTCCCTCCCTCGGACTCCCTTCACTTGACACCGTGTGCAGACGCCTTGTTGTGGTTTCCTCCATCCCTCACATACGATGGTCTACACTGGCAGGTCCTGTTGGTCCCCCTGGGGAACCGGGTCTTTTGGGCCCTGCTGGTCCCATCGGGGAGAGAGGGGAAAGGGGGAACCGAGGAAAAATGGGTAAACGGGTGAGTCGGTGTGGGAATGCTGCCGGTCTGCCGTGTGGGAACGTTGCTACCTTCAGTGTTGGAATGACACAAGTTACCCAGCTAGGGTTTGTCTTTCCCGACTGTTTATTTATTAATAACAATGATCGGCTAAACAGTAACAAAACTATTGTTTGATCACGTTGCATCCCATCCCTCGAAGAATAAACAGTGTACCTGTTTAGCACGCTCGGCATCCAGTTAAACAGTGTACCTGTTTAGCACGCTCGGCATCCAGTTAAACAGTGTACCTATTTAGCACGCTCGGCATCCAGTTAAACAGTGTACCTGTTTAGCACGCTCTGCATCCAGTTTGCCTTCCGCTGTTGAAGTTTTTCGTGCGAAAGAATTGATGAACGGCACAGATTTGGTCGATGGCCGGATACGTTACGGGATATTTTTGATAGACAAAAGTCTTGATTTTTTTATACCTTTTTCTGCATGAGTATTATACAAATTTAATCACTATTTTTGTTTGCATGCAGCGATGTTTACGCTTCTGTAACTTACTTTGCTACCCGAATTGTTTAGCCTTTTGGTTTATAATTATTAATCACTGTTTCAAAATATAGTTGCAATTAAACTGTTATTATCAATGTTATCTTTTTTGAACTATTCATTGATACCAAGTTCCATTATGAACGATGCATAAAAAATTGTTCAATACGGGATGACATCGTTTTTGACGGCTGCTGAGAGTACCATTCAAGTGTTATAGTAAGCATGTGTTCTGCTTCATATTGAATTTTGCCATGCAAACATCGGTGAATTGTTCCGGTGCTAGCCATGAAAAAATGAACTAGAAGGTTGAATCAAACAAATTCTTTCAACCCAAACGTCGTAATATGATAAGCTAATAACGAGAGTGTTTTGATAGAGCCCATTAAAGTACATGGGATGGTCTTCAGACGGCTGTTCTGAGTGATCCGTAGAAAAAGTTGCCAAAATGTTATCGCTTTAATCGTATGTCAATTGCAATTTCAACAGCGGCATCGCCTTCATTGCAAAATTGCTCAATGGTTGGATTTGAGCAAACGGTGATAATATTGATGTTTTGCAACCACCTTTTTTTCAGTAATGAATCCACTAGAAAAAAACTTGCCATTTTTTCCGTAGAAGGTTTCGACTATTCAAGGACCACTCCTGCAGAACGGAAGGATCATTGCCCACTGGTCCAAAACGTTCATACCCATTAAAATGACGTAATTGCAAATGATACCCGACTATTCTAGGAGCACTCCGGCAGAGCGTAAGGATCACTGCCCACCGGTCGATAACGTCCATAACCATTCAAATGACGTAATTGCATATGATACCATCTTTCGATCTGTTCTTCTAGCTCAGTCATCGGGAGGCGTCCACAAGCCTAAGGTAATGTAACTTAATCCAAAGTGTTGCCAGCTTGGATCATCTCAAAGCTCATTTGTAGAGGAACAATAGAAGGCGCAATCACTGCGCATCCCTGGCCCGTCTTAAAAGGAGTATTAGAAGACGCGCGCTTGGATCATCTCTCGGCTCGTCTCTAAAGGTGCATTAGAAGTAGCAATCATGGAACATCCCTCAGCTCGTATCTAAACAAGCAATAGTTCGTCACTAAATGAGTATTAGAAGTGGCGAGCTTGGATCATCACTCAGCTCGTCTCAAATATAGCATCAAAACTGGCGACTTATTAACATTTCTCAGCTCCTCTCCAGCGGAACATTCGCAGTCGCGAGCTTGGAACATCCCTCAGCTCGTCTCTAAATGAGCATTAGAAGTTGCGAGCTTATATCTTCCGTCATCTGTGGATCATCCATTAGCTCGTCTCTAACGAAACCTTGAAAGTTTTCTGACACCGAAAAACGCCCAATCTAATCTGTTGGCATCGGCAGCGCTAGGAAACCATGATGTCACAGCGCCACTGGAGGCGTGGATTAAGTTTGCTATATATATTGCCAGGATTTGTTATCGATCCAGGTGCATCTTGAAGTACATATAAAGTAACACAGCTGCTCAACGGATCTTGCAACTTCAATGTTCAGCAATTTCACTCATGTATATAACAAAATCTGATCATCGAAGTTTTCATTTCAACTTGAATTGTTTACAAGTTTTTGTCGCGCGTCCATCCCTTTAGAGTTGAAACTGACCAATTCCCCAAAGTGCCTCTCGCTTCTGTGAACGAGAAGAGCTGACGTTTGCAAGCTTCCGCCCACCATTAACCACTACTTCTGGTAACTCTCATGACTAATATGAGTTCGTACTTTTGCTAACTCTTTCTCGTCCTTCTTTGCCTGTCCTGCACCCGTGCAGTTCTTGCCTCTGCTGACTGTTTCTCGTCCTTCTTCGCCTGTCCTGCACCCATGAAGTTCTTGCCTCTGCTGACTGTTTCTCGTCCTCCTTCGCCTGTCCTGCGTCCATGCAGTTCGTGCCTCTGCTGACTGTTTCTCGTCCTTCTTCGCCTGTCCTGCACCCATGAAATTCTTGCCTCTGCTGACTGTTTCTCGTATTTCTTCGCCTGTCCTGCGTCCATGCAGTTCGTGCCTCTGCTGACTTTCTCGTCCTTCTTCGCCTGTCCTGCGTCCATGCAGTTCATGCCTCTGCTGACTGTTTCTCGTCCTTCTTCGCCTGTCCTGCACCCATGCAGTTCTTGCCTCTGCTGACTGTTTCTCGTCCTTCTTCGCCTGTCCTGCACCCATGAAATTCTTGCCTCTGCTGACTGTTTCTCGTATTTCTTCGCCTGTCCTGCGTCCATGCAGTTCGTGCCTCTGCTGACTTTCTCGTCCTTCTTCGCCTGTCCTGCGTCCATGCAGTTCTTGCCTCTGCTGACTGTTTCTCGTCCTTCTTCGCCTGTCCTGCACCCATGAAGTTCTTGCCTCTGCTGACTGTTTCTTGTCCTTCTTCGCCTGTCGTGCACTTCTGCAGTTCTTGCCTCTACTGACCCGTAGTGATGCTAATTAACCAAATATCACAACTTCCCTCATTTGTTCCATCTTCACCTAGTTTTTAACTTATGTTTTTTTCTAATACACACTCTTGACACTTTGAGCCGTGTAAAATCCACCCTATTAACGCTACATTTTCCACCCCTTAGTCTTGAACCCCTGTCAAATCCAGGCCTTCTTGACTTGCACCTTAGCTACTAACCAGCCTTACTGCAAAACCCTTACTCTACATGCTGACCCCCTCCGGCTCACTCCTCACTTTTTCTCACCTCTCACCCCATCCTAAACCCCTACCCCCTGCCTACTCCTCCCCCCTATCTCACCACAACCTTCTTCTCCCTCATCCCCTCACTACAGGGTCGCCGAGGAGTGCATGGTAGGGTGGCCAAACGGGGCAAGCCAGGGCTCAACGGACCCAAGGGCGAGACCGGAGACCGCGGCCTGCCTGGCGAGAAAGGTTGGTGGTGAGACAATTAATAGTCTTCTAGGCTCAGCTACTCAGCGCAGTGCTCAACTCATATTATTGTCGGAGTTTCTCAATCAAGCTGGTGAACTCGTGACGAGAGCCTAGCGACTCTTTTTACAAGCCTCACTGTTACTGAAAGGTTGGAAATTATCATTTTATTTATTATTACCTCACGAATCATTTGAAAGTCTATTTTACATTCCAGACATCATCTTAATATTCTAAACGTCCTGGCATCTCATAAGTTAGTGAAGATTTTATGAATAAACAAGTGAAATTTACACGACAGTCGAAAATCAAATTTTCATCAGCTGGAGGAAATTTTACCCAAAGAAAGTTGTCAGTAGCCTTATTGTTCCTTTCAATTCAAACTTTCTCACGTTATTGATGCCGATTTTTGTTTCAAATTGTCTAGAAAAAGCTTTAATGTGGAATCTAATGAAAAAAAATTACCTTCTTCCTTCTATTAGTAGATTAAATGCAAGTCAATCACAATTTTGCGTTTAATATACAATATATCAACTTGAAGGCTATCGCCTTGCGTTCTGAGTGGTCAGCAGTTCTAATTGGTCAGATTTTCCTATTTTCTTACAAAGTTGATTGATAGCTCGATTGAAATCGATTTGTTTTTAAATATGCATTGTACAATTTCTCTTGCTTGTCTTTCTGTTCCTTCCCAAACACTCACCGAAATCCACGATCTCTTCCTAAACGTTATTCTGCTGTCACAGGCGAAAAAGGCGCGTTCGGCTCCATCGGTCCAAAAGGTAACCCCGGCATCCGAGGGCCTCCTGGTATTGATGGCATGCACGGGGAGACTGGGCCTCAGGGGCCACCAGGCCTCCCTGGCATGCTGGGCCCCAAGGGGGAGAAAGGCGACTACGGAGATATTGGACCTCCTGGCCTCATGGGACCTCCAGGCTTGCCAGGACCACCGGTAAGGAAGCAAATTTTAGAACATCGCAGCGTTGGGCCCAACACTTTGTCTAGATACAGTGTATCTAGATCTGGATACAGTGCCCGACACTGCATTTAGATATAGTATTGGGCCGGGTTCTGTATCTAGATACAGTGTTAGGCCCTACACTGTATCGAGATACAGTGTTGAGCCGACTCTGCATTTAGATTCAGTGTTGGGCCCGAAACTGCATCTAGATACAGCGTTGGGTACGATTTTGTATCTAGATACAGTGTTGGGCCCGACTGTATCTAGATAGTGTTGGACCCGATTCTTCATCTAGATACAGTGCTGGGCCCGACACTGTATCTAAAAACTGTGTTAGATGCAGTGTTTGGCCCGATTGTATATCTATAGTGTTGGGCTCGACTCTGTATCTATATACAGTATTGGGCCCGACTCTGTGTCTAGATACAATGTTGTGCCTGACTCTATCTAGATACAGTGCTGGGCCCGACACTATATCTTAATGCAGTGTTAGATGTAGTGTTGGGCACAACTCTGCTTCTTGATAAAGGGTTGGGCACGACTCTCTATCTAGATACAGTGTAGGGCACAACTCTGTGTCTAGATACAGTGTTGGGCACGACTCTTTATCTAGATACAGTGTTGGGCATGACTCTGTATCTAGATACAGTGTTGGGCACGACTCTGCATCTAGATACAGTGTTGGGCACGACTCTGCATCTAGATACAATGTTGGGCACGACTCTGTATCTATATACAGTGTTGGACACAACATTGTATCTAGATACAGTGTTGGGCACGACTCTGTATCTAGATACAGTGTAGGGCATGACTCTGTATCTAGATACAGTGTTGGCACGATTCTGTAGATGGATAAAGTGTTGGACACGACTCAGTATCTAGACAAAGTGTTGGGCACGAGTCTGTATCTAGATACAGTGTTATGCGCTACTCTGTATCTAGGTACATCTTCTAAATACTTTGTCAGATTTCATCTGTGCTGAATTTGGTCCAGGTAATTGCGAAACAATCTCGCTTCAGCCTTCACTGAAAACATGTTATAAATTTCTATTCAAGGAAATTCGATATTTTGTTTAGAATTATAATTAAATGTGAGTGAAAAGACAACCGTACAACTACTTGGTTAAAAAATACTGATGAGATTTGAACGTATGTGAAGAAGAAAGATAATGTTTCCGGACTGCCCAATATATCGAAATTAAATTAACTATCTATTTAGTGGAAAAATGTTTGTTCCTTGAATAATTCACGTCCTGTTGAATGAATATAATTCAAACCTTATTAACGAGAAATTTGTTGTTGTAATGTAATATTCAGACATATGGTACAATTCACACACACTTGTCGATATAACATGGTTTAGTTAGCGGTCACTAATCTGCATCCCTAAGGCTGTGATTATTCACCAGAAGTGTCTCCAAACACGACTGGTGCAAGTCAATATCCTTTCAGTTTGAAAATATGCGCATGGACTACACAAATTTTAGCACCATATCTGTTCAATTTAGCTGGCCAAGGCCTCATATTGTGACGTCACTTGTCTTTCTCCAGGGCCTGACCGGGCTTCAAGGAGACAAGGGCGACAAAGGCGACTCGGTAAGGTGTTCTAAGAGGCGCTTGCTCTCTCTAAAGATATAGAGTGATCAAGTGTGACGTCATCGATAGCTGTCACAAGGTTACTTTGAAGGGTCTTCTCTTTTCTACTTTTTTTTTCACTCCTCTGTAAAGTGACCAAATTCTAAAGACAATTTTTTTTTTTTTTTTGTAATATACAATTTATCAATTCAGCCTCGTGTACCCAAATAGAACGTAACCCCTTGATCAATCTATTCTTTATTCTGTTTTCTGAAATAAAAAAATCATGTTATCAATTTTTCATGAAATGTCGTTTAGCCTTACAGAAATATATTGTACAGGAATATATCGAGCTTGTTTTTTTGTGAAATATTGTGAACATCAACCTGAACTATACTGACATATTCGTCATAGATTTAGCTAGTTTTTTATGTAACTATTATTTGCCGTGCATACAATATGTTTTATTCAGAACCAGTGGTCTGATATCCCAAAAGTTTCCTTTGGTCAAATGAAGTGAGCGTAGGCGCCGTAGCCCAATGTAATGTTTGCCCCGCCCCCGACTTTCTCCCTCCCGCTCTCCTATTGGTCGGCAGGACGCGCCCATTGCCCGCTCTGTGGCCGCGCGGCCAACCAGAGGCCGCTTTGTAAGTGCTAGGCGAGGCTAGGTATTGCTGCGCCAAGCCCTGGTCGAACTAGATTCTCTTCAAGCAGTTGTAAATTTTGATTGTTTCCAAAACATGTAGCTTTTCATAAATATCAACGCAACCAAACTAAAAAATTCTTCTTACAGCTAAGTTACAATATTTCCAGTATTTTCAAGGTCAACATTTTTGAGGATAGATGACCATGGATTTATTCTCGTTTATTGGGTCGATCAGAGCCTGGCGTAGCGATACAAAGTCTTCTACGGTTTGCTCGAGAGTTTCTGAGTGACTTTGAGTCGTTAGTTTTGCCGCTTGTCCTCGCCCACCAAGCTCTCGGCCTTGCCTCTCCCTCCCTCTCAGTCCCTATGAGGCCTTTTATGACGGCTCCTCCCAGTATCTCCTTCCTTCATGCCAAGCTGCCATGGCGCGGCTTCTTCTCCCCTACGTAGAAATTTGTTCTTCTGTAAAGCTACCACCTCAATCATTATTTCTCCAGTTTACCGGTTCTCCTTTCCCTGCAGAGTTCTTTGCGCTCAGCGGATTTAAACTGTCTCAATCCCCTTTACTTGAACATTGCATAAACACTCCTAGAGACCTGCGACGCTTGTGATTGTTCACATATTGAATCCTCTCAACACAATCCTCCGCCAACTCATAGTCCCCAGTATCCCTCCTGGCGAAGTGAAGCCGGAGTTGCCACTGCCTCATCAAGATTCCCCCAAAGGGTTCCCTGACCGGGTCTTCCAAGGGTCTCCGCTTGGTGCTAGGGGCAGGGTAGCATTATGTAGTGACTGCTATTTGATGTTGTGAGTGCATGATCTTAACCTTCTTTTCCTTGATCTTTTCTACACGTCATCGCCTCCCTCTCCTACACACAGAAATTGAAAAAAATACGGAGAAGACAGGTATGTTCTGTAAATAATTAGTGCCTTCCAATGAGGACTACTGTAGTAGTTGAGGTAGCAACCTGTAGCGTGTATTATATCTGATTTGAAACTAGGTTTTTGCAAGAGTCAACAATGTAGGTATCATTATTTTGATATGTATTGTCAAGTGCAATCTATATTAAGCTCCCTTTTGAGTACTGTACTAAACTTTTCAACATTTGTAAAGATTTATCAAGTTATTTGTTTTTGTTTTCCCCCAAATCTGTCAAGTACGTCTAACGTATTATTTTGAAGGGTATGCACAATGTAATCCCTATTAATAGTTCTCACATTCCTCATCTCTTGATTCATTTGGAACTGTATGGCAAGCTGGGTAACACTCACTTGTTGAGCGGACGATTCCATTTAACTGTATTTAGGTCTCATGTTCCACATTGCACATCGGTGTAAGCTCTCACATGTGCCTAATGGCCCTACGCACTCTAGGTCCTTCGGACGGTTCCAAATTCGCGTTCTTTGTTATGTTTGAAAGTTTGGTGTCGACGATCTGGGCACTTAAATATAAGTACCCTTATATTATAGAGTTGTTAGCAATATTTATATTCCTTTCTTTTGTATTCTAAATGCAGGATATTCTCGTCTCCTGTGAGTAATATTTTATGTTAAAGCCTTTTATTATTTATTGAGTACGTGTTTTCACGGTAACTTTCTCATATTTAAATTGATATGAACATTCAGTTTGCTATATCAGTTATTTTTTGACATAATCTGTCAGGCTTTTAGTTCAGACAATCGATTCCATAGACTTTTATCAGCTACCATTTCAGCTCTTCAGACATTTCTCCCACCATGTGTCCGCTGTCGCTATGTATCATGTCACACCCCAGCGCAACATTTATATCCCCCTCACCTTCATCTGTTGCAGGGCACGTCCAACACATGGCAGGTCGAGGAAGTGGTAAGTGAGGCATGCTCTTCAGGGTATTTACATCACAACTTTTTCGCCAATTTCATTACACAGTCCGTTGGCCTGCTAGTTATAGAAGCAATTACGAGATCTGTTGGACTAACAACCAATCAGTAGCTGTTGTGTTGTTTCTCTGAGTAATAACATACACCAATTATGTTAATGAATATGAAACCAATTATTGTTGATATTTTAATATTTGTCATAACTAACCACTCTGTATGATTTCCAAGAACTCAAACTCCAGCCATCGATATAATATACAATATAGGCATGTATAAAATAACACTTCAGGAATTTGAAATGTTGTATCTACTAAATTGAAAGTCTTTGCAAATTAAACCATGATATCTACACAGAGACTACTAGGTAGAGTTCGGGCAGCGCTGTTCAAGCCCTATCACTCAAAATGTTGCGTCCAGAAGCAGGCAGTACTAACGTTCTCCAGAAACAAAGCTCAACTTCCTTAACAGCATACACTTCTCAACGTTAGAATGAGACAAACGATTCTCTGCATACAAATATTTGTTGGAACAAAGTTTGGTCATTATCCGTCATTACCTGTTGTCTAATGCTTGCTCCCCCTTGACAGGTGTCGGGTCCTCCCGGTCCCCCAGGAGTGCCAGGTCTGCCGGGTTTACAGGGCCCCCCCGGCATCAAGGGAGACAGGGGCGGTGACGGTGCCAAGGGAGACCTTGTGAGTGTTGCTCTGCTACACTTCATTTGAACGTTTGCTGACCCTTATTCTAACGTTTTCGGACCTTTCTTAAGATCTTTGCTGACCGTGTTTTGAGTAAACTGTTTTTCCCTCATCACAAAGCAAAGCTAAATGTTTGTTGATGGGTACCGTGTTTAAGGGGATACATGGAATGTCGCTATTGAAAAACAAAAATCTTTTTCATTATTGTTTGATGACGTGAACGCTCAGAAATTAATTACGTCTTCGTCATTAAATGTTATGACTCGAATTTCAAATTTATCTGACTTCTTGTAGCCAGCATTGGTAACTATTATCGAACAACACCCTCAAAAAAAGTATTTTGGTAAAATGGATTGGCCTGTTGGATTCCATTACATAGGCTAAATCCTGAGCACATCCATCATTCCATTGTTTGACATGCCCCGACAAGTATTCATGAGGCTCGTGCGTTTTTATTTGGTGTGCCTTTAAAACAGCCAATCGGAGGTTACCACGTTGCTTATTGCCGGCGTAGAATGTACCAACTGCCTGTTGTATGAATGGGTTTTCACCCTCCATGTCGTTCACAGGGTATGCCGGGCGAGAAGGGTGATCCCGGCCCCATGGGGCTCCCAGGACCAATGGGCCTGCGGGGTGAGGGTGGAAGGTCCGGAGAGTCAGGCAAACCGGGCCCAGAGGTGAGTCCAAACCTCGTAACGGTTTCTTCATAAACATGAGATGTTTGAAAGTCTCCGCGCTCTAAAGTAAAGCAACACACTAACAGACGTCCGCATGGCAATGGGTTTATGATGACCTAGTAACTATTGTTACTTTAAACTAGTCTTTAAAAGGGAACTTGGACTCATGTCATATTTATTTTTAAAGGATCGTAAACCTCACAAGGAGGTGTTTCCAATAAGACCATTCGTTTCTTAGTGTCATATAATGTATTGAGATGCAAGGGAAATCAAAAAAGAAGTCTTCAGGGCGTTAGGCTCACAGATCATTAGTAATGTGAAGTAAATTGTTAGAAAAACTTCTCTACAAGTTCGAAAATATTTTGAGTATTCGTTTGTATACTGACTTTATTAAAATATTATCGTTTGTACCATATTGTTTTGATTAAATTCTTGTTAACACGTTTTATGTCAACGTTTCTTTCGACCGGCATACACATACTGGCAGCATATACATGCTGGCAGCACACACATGTTGGCAGCAACATATGCTGTCCAAAATCAAACCATTTTGCAATATTCCTTCACTAGATGTAAAGTTAAGAGTATGTATTTCCTTTGTCTTGTTATTTCGTAAAGTTTCACGAATAATTCTGCCCGAATAGCATTGCTAAGTATGGGCTTGAAGTCTATTTGTTATTCTGTCATAAGGGGAATACACGTTGTTGTGTTGGGCATTAGGGGAATACCCGTTATTGTGTCGGGCATTAGGGGAATACCCGTTATTCTGTCGGGCATTATGGGAATACCCGTTATTGTGTTGGGCATTAGGGGAATACCTGTTATTCTGTCGGGCAGTAGTGGAATACCCATTATTGTGTCGGGCATTATGGGAATACTCGTTATTGTGTCGGGCATTAGGGGAATACCCATTATTGTGTCGGGCATTATGAGAAAACTCGTTATTGTGTCGGGTATTAGTGGAATGAATACCCGTCTTATAGCATATTTGAATTTACCTTAAAGATTTCAATTAAATTTTATTTTTTACTCACATTTGACTTGTTATCAGGCCACTAAGTTTGCTGTGAATAATTTTTTTATTATATGAGAACAGAAGACCGATATATTTTTACAGCAGACTAGCAGCACATTTCTGTACACTGTGAACGGCAGGTTATTTCGCTTGACACTTTTGGCACACGTGCATTACTTATAACTCCCTATCTATTTTTTATTCTCGCATATTATTTCAGTATTTTTGTACCAATTCTTTGAATAACCATCACAAAAATCTACTTCTAGAATTTATATATATTTTCAACGAAAGCCCTGGTTCCCGGGTACAACTTACTAACACGGCCGGTGTCCAGGAGAGCTGTCTCGTGAATTAAGTACCCTGGTTCCCGGATACAACTTACTAACACGGCAGGTGTCCAGGAGAGCTGTCTCGTGAGTTAAGTACAGAAAGGTAAAAAAAATCATCTGGCACTCCTCGCCTGCCAAGCTTGCTGCACCTTACAAAGTGTTCACTACTGAACCCTCAACGAAGCGGCCTTGTACTTTGAATCCCTTCTGAAATGACCCTGCTTGTTTGCACTTTTGCTCGTCCAGATCCCCTCCTTGCAATCCTTAAAGTTAAAGAATTTGATGCATTAACTTGAACCCTTGAGGGAAGCGTTCTTAAATGCGAGGTTTTTCGTCTTGATGATGGTTTTGGTGACGATTTGCTCGCTAAACTAATATGTTAGTCTTTATTCAACTTGACTTACCTTGATGGAAAACACGTAGGCTTGCAGTGAAAATGAAGCTTGTATCATCATCATCCCTTCAAGCTTGATCATAAAGTGATCAATGAATCCATTTTGAGGATGTGCAAAAATTAGGGAAGGAAAATGTGTTGTGAATGATAGTTCGTCATAAAAATGAATCAACATATTGTTACTATACATTTTAACTTGCCGGGGACTACTCTAACATTATTTTTCTTCACTTTTAAACTTATTTACTCATCAAAAATGTTTGAACTTATAATGAAAACGTTGGATTGTTTTCACCAATACCATTTCGTTAATATTTTATCTGCCATACCCTACGGAGGAGCCTGCGATGACTCCCTCCCGTAGAAATGAGGCCCAAATCAAATTTAAATTCATCTGTTTCCCTTCTTGTGAGGGAACTTACGTAGGCTTCTGTCCGGAAACTTCGCATGTCCTCAAGAGTAGCTTTGCGCAGAGGCAGTATCGTAACCAATGAGTGACCAGTGAGTTCGAAAACACCATCGCATACTGTTCTTCGCGTCTAAGCTCCAAAGTTTACAAGTTTCCAGGGTATAGAAACCTTTTTTTTTGCTGTATCAAA
>SDVV010015891.1:0-14402 GCA_016164225.1 Gammarus roeselii | reverse complement strand
CTGCACTAAAGTTTTTGTGCAGTGGTGGCCTCTATTTCACCATCTGTAGAACAATGGAGGTACCGCAAATCAATAGGGAAGTTTATTCGAAATTCAAACCTCCATTGATCACAATGAAGAAAACTCCTTTGTTGAGATTATATGCTCGGCAACAGAAAATGTGTATTCCCGAGTATGAAGAACGATTTGTCGTATTATCCCTGCCAGGCAGATTGATGGACTTAACTTATCTCAGCTATATCATTATAGATACGATACATTCTGATTTTTCTGAGTTCACACAACTTTGCTAGTAGGACACATTTATTTAGCTATTTTTCATTAGGGCCAACTCGTTTAGACTGGCTGCGCAATAAGCCCGAAACGGGCGGTCGTTTGCCTGATCCCCTCAAGGGCGATGGTCGACAATCAGACGCAACAGTTTTTGGACCTCGACGTAAAATTGACTGGAGGCTTCGACAGCTTGTTCTGCGACAGCTGGTGATGCTGTAAAGCTTCTGCACAAAATCGTGACTTGAATTAGAATAATTCGCGAGGCGGTTTTGCGAGTATGAACTGTTGAGTAAAGACTTGTGACACTCGAACACTTTGTAACGCTCATCTAAAAATATATTCGCCCTACGTACACCTGAGGATTTTTTTAAATAAAAAATTAGTGTTCACAACGACGTTTTCGAACAATTGCCAACAGGAGAGGGAACGAAGTGCATAATAAAATCTTGAACAACACGATATGCGGACATAGGAAATTAACATAACAAAGATAGTGGTGTGTAGTAATCAATCAATCAAAAAAACACTAGAAAGGGAAATTTTGTTCCTTCAAAAGATATTGAAAGTCATTAACATAAATACTATGGGTACGGTTGATTGCCGTACTAATTAACCGTAAGTTATCTCTTTTCAGAATTTGCCGTTTAATTGACCGATTCAATTCGAAAGTTTGTCTACAAATAGCTACTTTTACCCTATACGAAGAAAAATCCCTTCATCCCACATTTGCCACGCTTTTGATGATTGCAATGCTGCGAATTAAAATACACGAGTTTATTTGATTTTACGTCTATATAGAATGGAAACACCGACTCCCGCTGCCTGGTGAGTCATTTTGGTGGAGTAAAGAAAAGTCAGAGCGCAGGACCTTTGTCGTTTGACAAGCTCGGGTCCGAGATCGACGAGTAGTAGAATGCCTAGAAATGTTTATTTGAAGCCAAGTGAGATGATGAACAAATATTGCATCCGAAAGAAACATACAACTGGGGTATTTTGGGATAGTGCAATTTGTGTGCAGAAGGTGATGAGCGATAAAAGTGATAATCGATTACTGATAATATTTATTATAAGGGACGTATCGGAGATGAAAACGCAGAGTAACCCGTTATGACTGCTGGCAAGTTGATGTTGTAACAAAAATAGTCATTTGCTGTGCTACACCAAGTTTCCCGCCAAGTTTGTAAATTTCAAAGCAAGATATGCATCCGATTCATAGAACATCAATTATTATCATCTCAAGTTGTTTTCAAGTAGCTATTCGGTACCTCACTCTCAGTAGGCACAGCGCTCGAGACGTCATTACGTCGGTCATCTTTGAAATAAATTACAACTATTTATTCATTGTAATTGGCTGGCCCCCTCCGCCGTGGCCGAGTGGTGGGGCCGCCGTGGCCGAATGGTTAGAGTGTCCGACTGCTGTGTCAGCTTCTGGTGCTGCATGTTGCGAGTTTGAGCCTCGGCATGGACACGTTGGTCTTGTGGCGGGGAGATTGGGTGCCCTCCCCCTCTGTGTCAGCCTAATTTAGCTACCATCCTAACTAAGGAGGAAGCAGCCGTATGTCTATATCTATACAATTTGACGTGTGAATAAACTTATATGAAACGTGTTCATGCAAATGGAATACAATAACCTTGTTAATATATACTTTCGATATGAATATCTGCCTCTTATAATGACTTTTCAAAAGAATCCCTTGCAAAATACCCTTATAATCCACTTTAATAGCAATACCGTCAGCTGTTTCGGAACATTACACGCTGGTAAACGGTACTGGCCCAGCACAGATAGCTCGCACATCGTCTGAAGTAGACCAGTTAACCAATTATCTTAGCCTTTGTCAGCTAAAGCGATGGAGGCCGGCACCAATGGAATGGGCTTTATACGGCCATTGTGATGGAAAATTTGGCCGAGGCGATAAGACGAAATAAGACTAATGAGATCATTTCAGGATTTAAAAGTACTTCAAACCTTGTATACACTGTCATATCCATTAGGTTGAACTAATAGTAGGTTGGAACAATAGTAAATCGTGCAGTAAACAATGCTATGTTAATTATTATTGAAAGTGTAATGAACAACTTCTAGTTGGGTTCTGATGAAACATATAAATGCAATAGAGGAGCCATGTATAGAGATTAGTAACCGCACGTAAGAAAGATTGAAGTGTTCTAAAATAATTGGTTTGGTGGTTGTTTGTTAATGACGTAAAGTGGTATGATCGCCATTGCATAAACTCACATCCTTATTATGAAACAATCAATATATTTAGTAGTTGGTTACGATTGTCCTTTGTTATCTTCCCACGCTGTGCGTAGGTGCAAAAGCATGCACTGGTAATGGTACCGTGAACATGGGAACCGATGACCCACGAAAAATTATTTTAAAAAACAATAAATCCATTTTTAAGTTATTCAAAGCACAACTTTCTGAAAATTTAGGCCAGAACAACATTTTTTTTCATACAGTACAGCATAATTCGTAGTCGTTATATTAAGCTTAAAGAATAAAGATATTAAAGCTCTCTTATTTTCGATCCTCACGAATCAACATTTCATTGCAGTTGTCCAGATCACATCATATTATATTCCAAAAACATCTCATTATTGGTTTAGGGCTCGATGTTCGTGACAATGGGACCTCAAGTTGTCATGTCTTTCAGTGCATTCAAAAGAAGTCCTGAGTGAATTTCTGAGACGGAAGCACAGAGGGCGGGCAAAAGACTGGAAGCACACTGGCTCAACTAAATAAATAGGCAATTATGTACCAACATATGGTGAGAAATGTATTAAATAAAGTTATTAAAATTTTCATCAACCTGATAGCTATCCCCTGCGATATATCTGTACTTTAACAAAGAGGCAGACGACGTGTATACGATAATATCACTCACTCATCAAACAAGAAAATAAACATCAGTCGATTGTATAAAACTTTGAAAAATCAGACGAAGTTGCGAGTCTATAAATGTTCCTGGTAAACGGGTTGAAAACTCTACACGCTAATGATTGTTACCAAGCACATCGATTAATATAATATCGAAATAAATTTTGATGAAGCGAATACTCAATGCACAGTTACAATAAAAAATTAGGCGCTCAATTTTGTTTAACTCTTTTGTGATTCGGAGAATTCAAACTCACAATTATGAGGTACACGATGGACTTCAGGACTGCAGGAAGAACATACCAGCAGTATCGCTGGGATACTGATGTAAATGAACCGGGAATTCATCATTGGAACAACATAAGTCCTTAGTCATGTTTCGATCGCGCGTCGCAGGAATTCGAGTCTAGAACACCCACCACTCAGCTATTAGTATCGTGAGAATACATATAATTACTCTCGTGGACCAATTACATACTCGCGTGGTTCAATCTTGACCAGCAGCTCATTTTCATGGGAGCTCGTACGCAAATTGATCCGATTTTCTTGCCACTTTCTTTGGCCGGAATAAATAATCCTGTTTAAGCGTCTATCCTTGCTGCTTAAGCGTCTATCCTTGCCTTGCCATCCCACCCCCTTTGCATGCTTTCATTGTGCGTAGCCATCACAGAGCTGTAATCCTTGCCTTGCAATCCCACCCCCTGTGCGTGCCATCATCGTGCGCTGCTATCACAGAGCTGTAATCCTTGCCTTCTCATTCCACCTCATGGGCGTGACATCATCGCGTGTAGCCATCACAGAGCTGTAATCCTTGCATTGTCATCCCCCCCCCGTTTGCGCGCCATCATCGCGCGTAGCCATCACAGAGCTGTAATCCTTGTCTAGCCACCCCATCCCTTGTGCATGCCATCATCGTGCGTAGCCATCACAGAGCTGTAATCCTTACCCTGCCATCCCACCCCCTTTGCGTCCCATCATCGTGTATAGCCATCACAGAGCTGTAATCCTTGCCTTGCCATCCCACCCCTTTACGTGCCATCATCGTGCGTAGCCATCACAGAGCTGTAATCCTTGCCTTGCCATCCCACCCCCTTTGCGTGCAATCATTGTGCGTAGCCATCACAGAGCTGTAATCCTTGCCTTGCCATCCCACACTTTTGCGTGCCATCATCGTGCGTAGCCATCACAGAGCTGTAATCCTTGCCTTGCCATCCCACCCCCTTTCTTTGCGTGCAATTATCGTGCGTAGCCATCACAGAGCTGTAATCCTTGCCTTGCCGTCCCACTCCCTTTGCATGCCATCATCTTGCGTATCCATCACAGAGCTGTAATCCTTGCCTCGCCGTCCCACCCCCTTTGCATGCCATCATCTTGCGTAGCCCTCACAGAGCTGTAATCCTTGCCTTGCCGTCCCACCCCCTTTGCATGCCATCATCTTGCGTAGCCCTCACAGAGCTGTAATCCTTGCCTTGCCATCCCACCCCTTTGCATGCCATCATCTTGCGTAGCCATCACAGAGCTGTAATCCTTGCCTTGCCATCCCACCCCTTTGCATGCTATCAATTTGCGTAGCCATCACAGAGCTGTAATTGGCAGTATTCCTTAATACAGTTTATAACTCTTCTCTATGAAATTATAATACTCTATGTTAATAGATAATAAATGAACCATGTAACAAGCAAAATCATCACTATTGCTCATGGACGGATAACTCATACCAAGTTAATACGATCGTGGTGATTCAAAATATCCTGTTATTATATTGAAATCCAATAACACTCTACCACGGTGGAATATATATCGATATATTATTGCCTGCATATTCTATTACAGAGTATTGCCAACTGCAGGCAAGCAATCAGGATGCCCAACGACTGTATTTGTCTATTGCAGGTCCGGAGGAAACACAGAATGGGAACGGTGGCAGCGAGGCTCTATTCCTGATGACAGCACTAACTAATGTCAGGCAGTGTTGTTAGAATACTGCAAATAGTTTCATCTCCCTTGATCTTGGACCGATATTCAAGAGAAAAGTAGGACAAGTATCCAGCAAATGCCCCACGACGCAGCCGCACACAGAAGTGTAACGACATACGTTGTTACTTTCCATCAATTGAAAAGCTCTTCAAATTACATTGTACAAAAGTAATCACTGTTTGAAATAACAGTCTAAAAATTGTTCGGCTTTATTCAGTGTGGAGTACATTGTAGAGGCTGGCTGATTGTTTTAAATATTTTCATCAATCGGCCAACTGAAATAAACAGCGGGAGCGGCAAAAATTTATTGTGTTATGCCTCGGGATTCAACCATGACGCGATTTTTATCGATACACAGCAAACAATTTTTCTCAAACGTTGGAGAGAAGGAAACTGTGCAATGAACCTTGGAAGCTGATGTGAATTCTTGAAGTAATCAAAACCCTAATATGCAATCAATGCAAACTAAAAATTTGTGAATGAGTTGTCTTAACGATTTAAAACTATTTTCAAATTCATTATTTACTAAATAAGCTTAAACACAACCAATCTTTAATACACAAATCACTACTGTTTCGTTAACAACCACTTCGACGTTAATTTGAAACTACGTATAATGTGCAAGCCCGTTAGATTTATTTGAAGACTAGTCAATCAGAAAAAGAAAAAAACACCAGCGTCAAAAAAGTCAGGTTTAATTTTACAAGTTCTAACAAACGACAAATGGACCACTCCTGTTCTCCCAGCACTCAGTATCAAACTGACAAGGATTTATTCCCCGGTATTGATGATCAATATTTCAGGATGTCTTGTGCCGCTGAGAAACCTTTCTCGTTGGTGGCGCCGCAGTGTGTAACGCACGGTTACCGATTTTGCAACATTTATCGGGATGGTCACATAGACTTGTTCCCAATGTGTCGAACAGAAGTACAGTCACGGCCAACAGATGTACTAAGAAGCCGGTCGAATAACGATTGTTTAAGATAAATTTGCTGCAGCGTTATGTAAATTCATTTTTTCAACCTGGACAAATTTATGAAGTTCCATAATAAAAATTGTCCATATTGTTACACTGCGTGACAAAAAATTGATTCTTCATAACCCAGTGAGTAATACATTGAAGGTAGAAATAACATAAAGAAAACAAATAAACATATATTTTTTTAACACGGGTTATTGTTTTGAGTGTGATTCTCATTTATATCAAATTTGAACGTGTCTATACGAGCACTATGACTAAATTGCACTAAATATGCGAGGATGAAACAATACTTCGCCTACAAAAACAATATTCCGCCAAAAAAACACAGATCACAGTTGTGATCTGCATTTTTGAAATATCGGACGCGGGGTTCTTACTAAACGTATCCTTCCAGGAGATAAACAATGGATACTTGTTGACAAGTTTGTTGACTATGTTTCACCCTATGCTATCAATATTCTAGCAAAGTAGTTTAGGAAATATGTTAGAAGGATTTCTTGTGAAAAGATAATCCTATTCTCAATAAAATTATAACATTGTTGAAGATAATGACTTACATGAAAAATAATAACCGGAAAAAGAACGAAATCCAACTGCCTCGTGATACGGTGCTCGATGGCATGGCAATTGCTAATTCGTTATAACACCTTCTGGAGTCACATTAATTGCTGCAGGAGAAAAGCTCCACTCTCCTGGTCCTGCGTGCTAATGCTTGCTCCACTCTCCTGGTCCTGCGTGCTAATGCTTGCTCCACTCTCCTGGTCCTGCGTGCTAATGCTTGCTCCACTCGCCTGGTCCTGCGTGCTAATGCTTGCTCCACTCTGCTGGTCATGCGAGCTAATGCTTGCTCCACTCCCCTGGTCCTGCGTGCTAATGCTTGCTCCACTCGCCTGGTGCTGCGTGCTAATGCTTGCTCCACTCTCCTGGTCCTGCGTGCTAATGCTTGCTCCACTCTCCTGGTCATGCGTGATAATGCTTGCTCCACTCTCCTGGTCCTGCGTGCTAATGCTTGCTCCACTCTCCTGGTCCTGTGTGCTAATGCTTGCTCCACTCTCATGGTCATGCATGCTGATGATTGCTCCACTTTCCTGGTCCTGCGTGCTAATGCTTGCTCCACTCTCCTGATCCTGCCTGTTAATGCTTGCTCCACTCTCCTGGTCCTGCGTGCTAATGCTTGCTCCTCTCTCCTGGTCCTGCGTGCTAATGCTTGCTCCTCTCTCCTGGTCCTGCGTGCTAATGCTTGCTCCACTCGCCTGGTCCTGCGTGCTAATGCTTGCTCCACTCTCCTGGTCCTGCGTGCTAATGCTTGCTCCACTCTCCTGGTCATGTGTGCTAATGCTTGCTCCACTCTCCTGGTCCTGCGTGCTAATGCTTGCTCCACTCTCCTGGTCCTGCGTGCTGGATGTGATGGCTTTACTATCCTGTTGCCTTCTCAAAGTTGCATCTGGAAAGGAAACTAATCTCTACTTCAGGGCTCCATCATCTTTTACAGGAAAGAGGATGCGTGATGAGAAGACGTGACAAGATTGTTTCCTCGTCGCTCTGTTCACAGTTTTGAACAAGTGTCCCTGAACATCCCATCATTGGGTCAGGTATGCCAGTGAGGGCAATCCTATTCCAGTTAAGATTGTATCATGATTTAATATTTGTTTAATATAAAAGCATCATAAGTCACCGGCTTTTATTGGAGCACCAGTCCTTGTAAAGCAATACTGAACAATGACAGAATAGTGAATAATAAATACTGGTCATGGAAGAACAAACTTACATGCGTTTAAAAAAATGGTCTCTCTCAGAGCGAGAAAAGATTGTGAACAACTGTGAACTGATCGGAGAGAGCGACAACGAAGCTCATAATTCAATGGTGAATTCACATCAGCGCTCATTTATGGACGCAGTTTAAGAACTGGTGAGAAAAGTTAGTGCTTGAATAATAAAAAGAGCATTTGTATGCTGGACACACTCATACACTGTACATATTCAGCGCTCTTCGGAAATCCAATAGGGAAAGCTCATACATGTAGTATAAATGTGTAGCGTATACATGTATCACAAACGCACTACTTATACATATGAATGTCGTTGTGAACTTTCCTCTTGGAGGATATTGACATGTGGTTTAACAGAACAACATGTTAATATCAATCATACGCGATGTTTGGATTCATGCCCCACGGTGATAACCTAGGTTTCCGCCACTTCTTTGTCGATGAAGAGGGAGCTGAGAAGAAAGCTGCCGGGGACCATTAACTGTCATTAAGCAACATCATAGTTCTAGTTTCGGCTTTGTATGTTTCTGTTGGTTATTTTATTTATCATGATTTTCATAACATTGTGGTTCTATTTTACAACATTCAATCAATACGATTCTCCCATTTGTACTTATTTATTCCGATAAAACCTCCACAACACCACTGTGTACGTTACCCTTTCTCCAAAGAAATAAAAATATCCCAGTAGTCCTTACATTCACATCCAAAAAATTATATTATATTGTCGGATTTGCCTAAATGTCGGTAGCAAATAACCTATTCATGGATCAGTCCAAACATGCAGATGTCTTTCTAACTGCTTACATTCATAAAAAATACTCTTATAATCTCCTGCAGTGAATTAAATAAATTAGTTTACAAAAATATAACAACTATGTCTATCCATTTTAAGGGGTGTCACCAGTATATGATTTGCAAAACACAGCTACGGCTTTTGAGCAAAAAATTTCCCTATTCCGAGGTAGTGAAATATTCGAATGAAATGCCGTAGACTTTATCTGATATTGTCCTGGCGTGAATATTGAGGTAATCATATGACTGTCGGCCGACAACGAATCAAATATTTCCTGAAGGCCATGTTAAATAGCGAGGGATACAAATTATACACAAGGAAAGACAAGAGGTACAGAATGTCATTGGTACAGGACAATCCCGTTATAACTATAAATAATGTTTTATTCCTATATGCCTAGCATTGTTAATGGCCCTTTGTATGTATGTGGATGTAAGGTTGGGATACGGCCATGATTATGTTAGGCGATCGATTGGTGGTTCAATGCTTTACTTCTCGAACATATCTTTTTCCACTACATTTTCATGTGGGAAACGGATATTAAATTATCTACGTACACTGGACACTTAACTCAACTTATCAATTTACGTCATGAATTTCAGGTTTCCTTCTTAGCATTAATTGACCATCGAGTGTTCCAATACAGACCTTTACGATTTTTATTGTTGGTATCATTATTAATAAAATTAATTTTGCAATTTTTATGATAGTTAGTTTAATAAATTTTATTGATATAATTATTATACTTATTATTAATATTATTAAAAATCATATTATTTTTATTTTTATTTTTAATTTTATTTATTATATAATTATTAATTGTATCATAATTAGTAATAAATTACTCTTATTATAATTATAATGGTTATTATCACTATTATCTTTATGAGGCTTACTCAATACTAATCCACTTTGTGTGAAAAAATGGACGGAAACTCACGTAACAAGTAATATCTCTGGTTGCAACATGTGTCAAAAAATTGCCTCATTTACCAAATTCCAAGGAGTTACATTTCTATTCACGTCGGTCAGTCCAGGGTTAATACGTGGTTGATACACGGCCCTTATAGTGAAATCATGATTGGCGGCCAGTCCAGGGTTAATACGTAAGTGCTGCAAGGCCCTTATTGCGAAACCATTCTTGACGGCCTGTCCAGGTTGCTGCAAGATATTTATTGCGAAACCATGATTGGCGAGTCCAGGGTTAATACGTGGTTGCTGTAAGGCAATTATTACAAAACCATGCTTGGCGGATAGCCAGGGTTAATATGTGATTGCTGCAAAGCTCTTATTGCGAAACCATGATTGGCAAAAAGTCTACGGTTAATACGTGATTGCCGAAAAGCCCTTATTACGAAACCATGATTGTCGGATATTCCAGGGTTAATACGGGGTTGCTGCAAGACACGTATTGCGAAACCATGATTGGCGGCCCGTCCAGGGTTAATTCACAGTTGCCCTTGTTTGACACTTATTGCGAAACCTTGATTGACGGGTCCAGGGTTAATACGTGGTTGCTGCAAGGCACTTATTACGAAACCATGCTTGTCGATTAATCCAGGGTTAATTCGTGATTGCCGTAAGGCCCTTATTACGAAACCATGATTGGCGGATAGTCCAGGGTTAATACGTGATTGCCGCAAGGCCCTTATTGCGGAATCATTATTGGCGAACAGTCAAGAGTTAATACGAGGTTGCCGCCCTGTCCTTGTATCGAACTCAGGATTGAAGAACGGTTCTTAAAATCATACCCAGAACTATCGGTCGGTTCGAATTGTCGGACCTACAATTGTCGGAAGACTCCTACTGTCGGATAAAGAATTCAAAGTCGATTCTTCCTGTCAGACCCATGCATGTAGCAGTGTTTATATTGTCGGTCTCATGGGAGTTAGACGAAATATTTTATTTTTTAATGACTGTCGGGCCGTCCGTATTTTGTACATTGACCTAATTTAGTTTGTGCATTGTATGGCTTGGTATAATTTAGTTTCGAGCATGTGCCTTGTCGTATTCTATGTTGTTATGAAGAAACTCTTTCAGTACTCGGAGTTCAAGTTGCTAGATAATACGAGAACAATCTGCACAACAGATAACTCTTTTTGATTAGAAGTAGCCTATCAGACACTGACTAAATTTATTAATAGAATATGTACATGATATTGAAAGAAAAAATGAGTACCATTTATAAATCTGATCAGTTAAACGTGAGACGATGATTACCACTAAACAGAAAAAAAAAACTGAACGAGAGGACTTTATAATTTATTGGAACAATAAATATGCCAATGATATTAATAATTTTTTATTCCTTCCGATTATTGACTCGAGTGTCTACTTTTACCGAGAATCGTGATAAATAATATATTTCAGATGAAGCGCATTCACTCAAGTGTCTGAGCTGTGCAGTGACTTATTATGTCATTCGATTTTTTTTGTGACAATGAACTTCTATAGTAACTTAAATTCTCAAACTAAATTTGAAATCATTTTGACGCTCAATTAAATAACACAGAAAAATTCCCAATTTTTAGGACCTGCGACAATCGGCGTGGGGGGGGGGAGACACTTCATAAATAAACAGATTGACAAGCTAATCGATAAATTAAAGCAGTTAAATCTGCTAAAACAGTTGAAACAGGTGTAACAGTCGAAACAGGTGAAACAGTTGGGACAGGTACTCGGACAATTATTTGCTGAACAAGTGATGAAGTAGTTACAAGAATATTATATGGTTTCAGTGTCATAAATTTTATTTGTAAATATGTAGTGTATAGTAATATGTTAAGCCTCACTTCGAGGCAAATAGGGAGTAATTAGTGACTTCGTTGCATTGTGAACTCCGAGCTTATAGAAACTTAAAATTGTGTGTTTCAATATTTGATAATATAACGGGTTATTAAAAATGTATCGATATCTTTCCATCGTCGTCTCATTCATCTAGTCGACGTTTACGTATCGGTAAACAGAGGTGCAATGTTATTTTTTTTGTCGTGAAATAATAAATTTCCATACGTCAATGCAAGTCACTGAATATATTTGCTACTGAGATGGGGCGTCCATTACGGGGTTAAAGTATGATAAAGTTGATATGTGGCCAGATATCCAATGAGGTCAGTGCTGGATTAGATATTTGGATTGAGAGCACATACAGATGGGAGAATGCTATTGATGGATGAGCACACCATATAGAGGGTAAATATATGGAGCGAGA
The DNA here is from genome assembly GCA_016164225.1 of Gammarus roeselii. Lineage (NCBI taxonomy): Eukaryota > Metazoa > Arthropoda > Malacostraca > Amphipoda > Gammaridae > Gammarus > Gammarus roeselii. Next base: position 2,510 of record SDVV010015891.1, on the reverse strand, counting down.
ACAATCGCGCAGATATAGATGCTGTACTCGAACACCGGAGGCCGTAACGAAAGCTTCAACGCTGGTCATATAATAGCAAGAGGGTGTCCATGGATTATTATCTATTCAAAAAATAGGATGGTAACTGGAAATTGACTTAATAATTTGCGTACAATCAGGGAAATGAAACTGTCCAATCCTAATAGAAGCCCATTGCAACGATGGCGACAAAAATAATAAAGAGAAAACTCCCCCCGAGCTGCTTGGGCCTAGACGCTCAAACGGGCACTTTTGTATTCGTTTGGACTGGGTTAAGATAACAGTGGCCGCTTTCAGAGTCAACCGAGCGTGGAGGGTGGCTGCAGTCAGGAGGAGGGCGGCAGTCCTGAGGTTGGCTGCAGTCAGGAGGAGAGCTGCAGTCAGGGGGATGGCTGCATTTACGAGCGTGGCTGCTCTCAGTGCTGAATAATATAATGTTTCAGTTTTTCAAAATTACTCTGAACAAATTCGACATCGGAAAATCTGTCAAAATATTTTCCAAACGTATCAAGATACAGTATTGGGCCCGGTACGGCATGAGGTGTCGGTGAGAGGGCTATCAACGGCCTACTGTAAGAGTTCTCTTTGATTGAATAGTCACCAATGTTGGTGCATTTAAACACGTAGCTCACTCGATATAAACTAATTTATATGTTTTTTTGAAAATATTATATTGATATAATGAATTTTATAGTTATGGAATAAATTACTCATCGCTACAATGATACACAATCGTTTCATATACGTTTTTTTCTTCGCAATTTATAAATTTGTTATTCAAATGAAACACAAAAAAATCATTGTTTGTATATAATATTTCGTTATGATCTGTGTCTATTACTCACGACTGCAATGCATAGAACTGGCTATACTCCTCTCCAGTGCATGGTAGAAGGTTTTCCTGTTCAATTGATTGGTTAACAAAGTTTCCAGTCAGTCTTCTCGAAAGCAGATCATTAAAAGACTTTCTTCATTATTCTAGTTTTAGAATGAAACTGTTTAAATTCGATATTTTCTGCGGAAATATATAGTTCTAGTTTAGAATCTCCATCTCGTTCCATCAAATTTAAACTGGCCAATCTGTAGAATAGCGATGTCTTCGTGCTCATAACCTCATTGAAACTTCTGGAGGCTGTTGAATCTACGTCAAAGAGGAAAACGGATTGATTTGCCACAGCAAATCTAGTTTCTGAAACATAAAAGTTGGGTTGGATGAAACTCAAAATAATTTGAGAATGATGAAGATTATGAAGCAGCTGAATTCCTATTTTTTCCAAATTCGTGTACAAAGAATCGTACTATTCTAAGCGTCGGGGACTAAACAATGTTTCACGCCTGAATTTCATAAAACCTTGGTGAAATCCGACCAACGTCACAAGTGGACTTATATGCAGCCCTGGTCAGTTTCAATTATTTGGTAGCCATTCTATTGTTCGACTTGGGGTGTTGCTTGTGTGTAGATGTTAAAAAAATCTGTGGATAACAATTTGAACCAGAATGTACACAATAAAACTGGTAATGATTCATGAGTTCATCAACAACCGCCAGAGCAAGTAACGAATACTCCCTGACTGGTGCTGTAATAACTTGCTGTCAACAAGCAAGGCAGTCTTAATTTGAGCGTCACTAAGGTTTCTTCTTGTTTTTAAGACGACAATTCAACAACACTAGAAACGAACGAGCAACTACAAATTGGCCGGGTCACTCAGTCCATTGCTGGTTCCAATTCCCACCAACAATTCTCCCTTGGTGACATCTAATTCTTAGCAAACATTTATTTGGGCAGCTCACGATTTCCAGCCGTTTTCCTGTCAAACCAACATTTTGAAATTCCGTCCAGCCGAGTTGATCTTTCATTTGCAAAAATCGTCCGTTCGTTGCATTTATATTTTCCCTCTTGGTTGAGGCGAAATTTTTCACCTGCCTACTTGCTGCCTTTATACTGATGTAGAGTAACAACGGAATGTCCATTCGTTGCATATACTAGAATCCACATCATCGTGGCCTTTTGTGTTCACATTTAAAGAATAATAATACTAGTAATGTCTCTACAACAAAATATAAAAAGTTAGTGCAGTCTTCTAAACCAGGCCATTTTTAATCACAAAGTGATACCTCTACAAACACAACAAGAAAGCATGTTGTATCTTGCAATTATTGCATGTTATTGATCATTCTATTGTCGTTGCCGTTGCTGTTTCGCCCGTACTGTTTCGCCCGTACCAGCTTTGAAATTGGGATGAAGCAGGGCAGAGCAATTACAGAGTGAGGCTTTGAATTAGGAAGGCTGGATATAGGCTCGGCTAGGACTAAATATCAGATAGAGCGCTGGAACCCACAATGTGCTCTGGTGCTGCTATGCTGGTCTCAATGGACGATTGCAAGGACAGTGCCGACCTTGATACGAGAAAAAAACGTTGGCTTTGGGCACAAAATTTGAAATAATGAAATAGGGAGACATTTATAACTGAATATATCTATGTATATATATA